>OY998175.1:600000-810107 GCA_963921935.1 Galeruca laticollis
GTCTATGGTCTTCATGCTTTTGGCCAACCAGTGACTTTGAGTTTGACATGGCTGGTTTAGACGGAATGTTGCGAATCTGCTACTATATGAATTGATGGTTTTAAACGATCTTATCTATTAATTTCAAGGATATCTTCTCTACGTTGCAAATTTGCTACAAGATGAAACGAAGGGTTGATAAAGTTATATCATAAAAATTAATACCTTTATACCTAATTGCAATTCTAAAATTTTGTTTTTAAAAATAAAAATCCAAAGTTTTAATATTTAATTTGCAGAATATTTCCAATTCAGGGCTATTTTGACTGGACTAGAAACATATTTTGGTTTTTTATCCTTGGGTATATAACTGAATTTCTTAATAGCTATCAGTTTTAACAAAACTTTTTACGTCGCTCTATGGATAAATTTAGATTCAGTTTAGAAAAATTGCGACGTGTCTATAATTTTTTTCATCTTTAAAGAATTATTTAAACAGCATCGGATCTGTTAGCATTTATTAAAAATTGAATAGATGAGGCTTTTACTTGATGAAGATCCATACTGAACGATGAAATAAAACAATATAGTTTGTTAAAATCTTCATTTATTTGAACTAACGTTCAATTTAAACTTGTTGACGCGTTTCACTAACACAGTAGCTTTGTCAAAACGTTCGTTCATTCGTTTTGACAAAGCTACTGTGTTAGTCAAACGTGTCAACAAGTTTAAATTGAACATTAGTTCAAATAAATGAAGATTTAAACAAACTATATTGTTTTATTTCATCGTTCAGCATTTATTAACTTTACATTTTCTATTTTATCGCGAAAAATATAGTTTCAATTGAAATAGACGTGCATCTAATGTAGATTTTTATAAAATTGATAAAGATTATTTTCCATGTATTCATGAAATTATTATAATCAAATCCAATGGAATAATATTCAGCTACATAAATTAATTAGATACTATTAATGGGAAATAATCTTGTCTGGAATCGATGATCATCGTAATAAATGTGGGGATAATATCTCTTATTATCGCCGAATAAAAATGATGTAATCCATTATGAAAGGAAGTTAGTACGTAGTTAAAAAAAATTAATAAAGTCATTTAATTGACACGATCATTTAGTTATGACGAATAAAAATTTTACGTCTACTGTGCTCATTTGAAAATAAAATATTTCTTATAACATACAGAATGTTTTCCTTATTTCAAAGAGCCTAGTCTTTTACAACAAAGACTGAACTGAACATATATTAAATTATTTCAGACAACAACTGATACACTTTAAATCTGACAAAATTACATTATAAAATACAGTAGGTCCTTTACTTACGAGGATATATTGATATCTAGTTAGCCTAGATCAGTTCCATGCATAAACAAAATATTGCGTTACCATAGCAACGTACAATAACTTATTAGAAGTGTCAGTGTAAAGTTTGACGTCAGAAAAGTAAACCAGAGTTACGCAATAAATTAAAAGAAAAAAGATGTCCACCGAAATTGTAAAAATCGAAAAATTGGAGTATAGAGCCTTCATCAAATACCTGTATTTAAAAGGGTTAATAAGTAAGCAGATTTACGAAGATATGCTTAATACCCTTGGTGATCAATGCCCTTCGTATGAGACCGTGAAAAACTGGACTGCACGCTTCAAAAGAGGTAAATGATCCATTGAAGATGATCGGGAAGACCAGTTTCTGTGTCAGTCCCCGAAAATATCGATGCAGTTTATGACATGATTTTATCAGATCGTCGAATTGGGCTAAAACGGATATCTGAAGCACTGAATATTTCATACGAAAGCGTTCATCATATAGTTCACGTCAATTTGGACATGAGAAAAATTGCTGCAAATTGGTCCCCAAATGTTTGAATGTTGACCAAAAGCGTTCGATCTGTGCTCGATTTGAAAACGATGGAGACTTCTTAAACCGAATTGTTACTATGAATGAGACTTGGGTACATTTCTACGATCCAGAAACAAAGCAACAATCGATGGAATGGCGACACTCTAGTTCTCCAAGACCTAAGAAGTTTCGTGTCCAAAAATCTGCTGGAAAAGTTCTTGCTTCAGTTTTTTGGTATTCCCATGGAGTAATCATGATTGATTTTTTTGATAAGGGTAGAACAATAACTGGAGATTACTATATCTTCTAACTTGAACTGTCCGAAGACCAACTTCCCGAAAAAATTACAATCTCCGACCGAAGAAAGTATTCTCTCTCAAAAAATGCTGAGTTTGTTTTCTTCTCGTTTCACCTTGGTCATGTTTATTCTACTCCATACATTGTAAATAATTAATAGAACATTTTTCAAAACATGCACCTACTTTTTGTTTTGCCTACCAAATACTGGGTGTTATTTCCAATCGTGACAATATTCAATTATTTTTCTTTGGAAGATAGATCCACGCAAAATTGTTGATGATGTTTTTTGATTTGCATTTATAGTATATAGAACTTGGTGAAATTTGGAATTTAGTTTTTTAGTTGCGATTAATATTGGATTTAAATCATAAAAGTGCACACTTTTGTTGGAATATTCTTCAATTTTTGCTAAACCAATTTTAGAGGAAGTAATGCTAGGTTGTATATAAACCAACCTTGACAACTTCTAAAGCTACCAGTGAACAAGGTATTTATTTTATATTAGTTAATCTCACTTTCCCGTTAATCTGAATTAAAATAGTTGGATGCTAGTTACATATTTTTATATCTTTTACTTCATTTTAGACAATTTAAATAAAGATTCACCTGTTGACACCAGCAGAGAAGAGGACATAGTAGAATCGAATGAATTCCTTATTTCGAACATTGAACATGTTTATGATAATCAAAATTTAAATATTTTCAAAATGATTGGAACTTTAAAAACACTTTAACTTCGTTTTTGCCAAAATTTTGTTGAAAAAAAATCGTATATTCGAATAAATATAAATTTTTGTAATAGACAAAAGTAATATTTTTAAATGAGCACAGTAAAATTGTTTAGCATAAATATATAAATACAAAAAAAATTATCGTGTAGACGACACATTTCTCAGCCTATTCCCAGCGGATTATCTATGACTAAAACGCATGTTATTTATCCTAAAATTATTTCACTTTTATTAACATATCTTTCTCTTTTATTATTATTATTAAATTATTTTACTAACATATGGTGGTTTTCACAACTGAGTTTAGGTTAATATTATACTCAATGAGATTAGAGATGTTACACCAGGGAAGAATAATTTCTTGATCTTGATTTTTTGGCAAAATCATGACCATATTTAGAGCAGAATATGATCACAATATCAAAATTTTATCTTTGACCATGTTAACAAAAACAACTTTTATCTGAAGAAACCTGTTTATGAAAGCCGAATAGTACATATATTGTTAGTTTTTCATTCATTCGTTTGGGTTGTATTCAACAGTCCGGGCAAAGTCATTGTACCATTGCCAATATTATCTACTTCCACCCCAAAAGTTTCATGTCGTCGATATAGGCCACTAGCTTATTTGGGGGGATATTGAGTAGTTCTGATGGTTGTATTCTTTCCTTTCCAAAATGCTTCTACCCGAGTCTTTATAAGTTCTTACATAAGCAGAGTGTTTCATCCCTTATTTCGCATTTCCTACAGAAAGGTTCACTGATTTATCCCATTTTGTATACATGTTTCCTTAGGGTACAGTGTCCAGTAACCAAATCGGTAACTGTCTTCAGGTGTCTCTTGCTCAGTTTCAATAAACTGATTGAGAGTTCTTTGTTTACATTTTTCAGTAAACTTTTGTGTGAAGGTGACCTTCTGTCAACCTCCATTTGATTTGGTGTTTCTGTGTTGTCTCTTGCCAGCTTGTTAAGGGACTCTTTGTAGTTTTTAACCAGTTTAGATTTCGTGGTTGGATTACTGATAGCTTTCAGCAATGCCTGGCTGTCAGTATATATTTTTATTCTTTGTCCGGTATTGATATTTTCATCAATACAGGCTATAGCAGCAATTGTTTCTGTCTGAAATACAGACGTTTATCTATCAAGGGTGAAAAAGATTTTCTTCCTAGGTCCATTTATACCAACCACAGTGCTGCGGTTCGTTTTAGATCCATCAGTGAATCAGGATTTCTCGAGTGCATCACCTGTTGCCTAGATGGAATAATGATATTCACTCCCTCAATGAATATATTCTCTGGTATCATACTATCCAGACCCATTTGAAAGTACCCGATTTCAATCTGAGGATCGCCATCATTGTCTCTGCCTTAAAAAAAAGTTCCAGAGGAGGAATGTCTATAAGTGCTTCCATTGATGACGTCCCCGTGCTGTTCATTGCCCTGGTAATAGCGAGGAGAGCTTGTCTTTGGATTGTAGTTAATTTAATCTGTACTAAGGACACTTCTGTCCTCCACTAAACTATCGTTCAATAGGTGATCGTTGTCCTAATCACTGTTGTGTAAAGCCAGTGTACCACCTCAGGTCGTATTCCTCAGGTTACTCTCCTGCATTGCCAGAACAGCCTGGTTGCCCTGGTAGTAATTTTTTCCAGGTATAGAATCAAGTATCATTCCCAGAAATGTCACCTCTTTGGATATTTCTAGTTTTTCTCCGAACACTTGTACTCTGTCCTGCAGAAGAGCCCTTCTATTCATAAAAGCAACTAGTTTGGTTTTCTTTAAGTTGACTGTAAGGTCCTCTTTAAGGCTTAGTGCTTCTTGTAAGACATTCGCGACTATCTTCGGGAATTTCCCCTAGGTAACAATCACTAGGTCATCCACGAAGCCTTGCGACCATATGCCTTGATCATTTAGTCTGCAGATCAAGTCAACCACAATTAAATTCCTCAATAGTGGTGAAAGTACTCCACATTGAGGACAGCGTTTAGTTGTCCTGACAGTGTACGTTGTATCATGCATGTGTGCCGATATTCTCCTTTGCTCAAGCATGGATCTTATCCATCTGCATGTCGTATTGTTTATCCCTCTTTTTTCGAGGGATTTCCTTATTAATGTCATCGATGTGTTATCAATAACACCTTCGATGTTTAAAAATGCTGCAAGGGCTATTTATTTTTGGTACAGGTTCTTTTCAAGGCCCGAGACCAAATTATGCTGGGCAGCTTCTCCTAATTTTTCTGCCTGACAGACCCATGGTAGTCTATGTAGAGGGACGCTCTTAAGCAATCCTTTCAGATGCATCTGTATAACTTTTTCCATAATTTTCTTTATGAATCAAGTCAGACTGATTGGTCTGTAGGATTTGCCCTGGGTATATGTTTCTTTCCCTGGTTTGGGAATAAACACCACCCTTGACTCTCTTTATTCAGTTGGTATATACCCTAGAGCATGGCTGGTGCGTAATATCAGAACTAAAGGGCCCATGATGATGTCAATTCCCTCTTGCAAAAGCTTGGGAAATATGCCACCTGGTCCTGAAGTTTTGTAAGGATCAAATTAATCTACAGCCCATCTAATGAGATGGGGTCTGAAAATCTCATTTGTTAATTTCCAGTTCTCTTTGATAGCCTGCACACTGAGGTGTTCTAAAGCTTCCTTTTCAGTATTTGTGTACTCTCCGCTCGGCAACTGAATAGATCCTACTTTATTAGAAGTGTCCCTTTTGAGAATCCTGTTAATTTTGACCATGTCAGGGACACCTTATATGTCCTCACAGAATTCTCTGAAGGATCTTTTCTTTGATTCTTTTATTTTTTTCATTATACGCACCTAGTTTAGCCTTATATACTCCTCAGTTGCCCGTTTTTTCGCTTTGTTAAAAAGACGTCTTATTTCTTTCCTCAGTGTTGTCAATTCTACCAGACAGTTTGCCTAGAAGAGCGACTCTCCCTTATCGGACAGTTATTGTGATAGGAAGTCACTATGGTCTGTTGCAACCAAGCATCTGTGCTTTCCAACTCCTTGACAGTTTTAGGTCTGCCTATGTGTATGCGGGTTTTAGAAAGCAGGTCCTCTTTGTAAGATACCTATTCGGTATTCTTAGGATCCCTGTATGTTCTAATAACCGATTTTTCTACATCTACCTCGAAGTATATATGGACATGGTCAGCCAATGCCTTATCATCTTCTCGACTCGTAGAGTGCAGAGAGTTACATCTATTGATGATTCCCCCTCAAATTTGGCGTGTTGCCCACATTTGCAATATCAAGTTCAGTAATACATAAATAGTCTTACATCTAGTGTTGTTGGCCTTGCTGCCCCAGCTGAAGTAATGTGCATTGGTATCAGCTCCTACAACAACATCCAGTGTGTATCGTCTGACGTAGTCCTTCAGGTTCTCCGTGTTAGCCCCTGGTAACGGTTCTTCTGAGTCGATGGGAAGATGAAGAGACACTATTATTGTCTCTATTGCCTCTCCATATTTTTCAAGTTTAATCTTTGCTGCTACTATGTCACCTGTACAAAGTTCCATGATTGGCATCAAGTTAAATTTAGATCTGTAACAGATACAAGTTCTTACTTTAGTACAATTAGTTCCCAATTCCCTAATATTTGGTCCTAGTACCTTACCAAGGTTCTTGGATCAGAACGATGTCTATGTTATTGGCAACAAGCCTTTGATGTAGCACAGCCGTGGCCGTCTTTTTATGCTGCAGGTTTGCTTGTAGCACCTTGAATATCCTAGAGGAGGCTGTTGGTTCAGGTACTTGATGAGTCCCTGTTTCCTCTTCGGTCTTGTTTGCCTCCTCCTCCTTTTTTAGTCTCTGGAAGTAGGGCGGTGACTCGTTGCTGTTTTGGAAGTTTGTCACTCTTGATAAGCTTCCAGTTTGTTTTACTTGCCAAATAATCACTCGTTATGTTGAAGGACTCCTCATTGGAACAGGCATTGATCTCCGGTATCGAAGGGTAATGCTCGGAGAGTCGAAATCTTGGACAAGCCATAGCAGATCCTCGAAAACTCACCAAGCACTAATTAACAGGGGTTGTTGATACCTGGATGTGTACAGGAGTGTATTCAGCTACGAGGTCGCCAAACAAATCATTTCATTCTTGAGGTAAGGCTATAATATTAATTAAAAAATCTAGTTCGATAAATTATTCCTTCTGGGTATAACACTTCTAATATCACTCACTGATTATACAGTTATCTTATTGCAATTTTTGGAAGCAGGGAAAACTATTTCACCAATACCCGTGCGACTAACAAAAAATTGTTGATTCTAAAATTCATTTCATTTTCCATACGAGTAAGAAATAGATATTAACAAAACACTAAATTAAATTAATCGCATGTGCATTCTGTGGGTGAATATCTGTTATTAACACAATATTTTCCAACCGCTGGGCATTTTAGGGTGAAATGATCGATCGCATCGAATACCATGTCGAACATGCAGTGGATTACGTACAAACGGCCACCCAAGACACTAAAAAGGCATTACGATATCAAAGTCGTGCCAGACGGGTGAGTCATTTTATTCCCATAACTATATATTAATTATATATATATATATATATATATATATATACCTACATACACTGTGTTTTTAAAAGATTGCTTCTGATTTTGTTTTTATACTTTTTTATTTTCACTCACCTTTTATCCCCACGTCCTCGTCTGAACCTCGTAATTTTATTTTTGCTTTGCACCCATCTAACTGTTGTTACTAATAACTGGACTACTAATATATGTGCCTTTGTCACACTCTTTTGGGTTTTTTAACTGTTTTTTTGTATATATATTTATATGGTTGCGATGTGTTCTCTTTCTCTGTTGTACTTTCTCTCTTTCGTATTCCCCGTCCCACTTCCCATCCTAAACGTATCCAAATTAGGGAGAACTCGTGGATAGAGTGGAGTACCATGTAGAGAGTGCTCAAACTCACGTACAACAAGGTCGAGACGAACTGGTCTATGCCGAAAAGTATCAAACCAAAGCCAGAAAGGTAGGTGGTAGAGGGTAGGTTAGAATTAGAGAAAATGCTTTTTGTTCTTGTTACAGTTATGAGCAACTTTTTTTATTATTAATTTCGCGAAAACAATATTTAAAATAAAAGTTCTGAAATTAAAAATATAGTCAATGTTCGAATACGATATTTGTAAAATAAAAAAAATTTTGTATCTCGGTAATCGCTCAATTCACGACCTTTCGGTAAAAAATATTGTATTGAAAGTGGCCAAGAGAAATTGCTGGAAAAAAATTTAAGTTTGTACAATATCCGCTAGGGGGCGTAACAATAATTAAAATTACAAAAATTAATTTTGTCTTAAATTTGTCTAATTAAATTACACTCATGAATGAATGAAATGGGCTTCTGGCCCCTTTTACCATTCTCCAGTTTCTTCCCCCTTTACTTCACTCGTTCGGTCTCCTTTCAAAATACCTCAACCTACGTATAAAGGCCGTGACTCTTTCAGGGAAAGGGAATGTAGGTCTTCCTCATCAATTCTATCTTCACCAAAGATTTAACCACACAAACACTATGGATAACTTATTTAAATATGTATTTCCTTACTACAAAATTATAAGAATCGTGTTCTATATGTGTATCAGCTTTTCTCGTCTCACAGCTACCCTCTCTTCTAGCAGAGAACGTTAAGAGAGAGAGAGAGAGAGAGAGAGGTTCACAAAAAGATATGGGTATATAACCCACAATACAACGTCGCGTGCGCCCCCTGGTGGAAATTTTACAAACTAGTGCTCCAGAACTGACTTTGTTTATCTACTTGATTTCCGCGACAAATTATGACGTAGTTTAATGTCCCGTAAATTATTTTTTCACAGGAGTCGATACAGTAAAATTAACGAATTTATTTTTAACAATTGAATAGATGAAGCTTTTACTTGATGAAGATCCATACTGAACGATGAAATAAAACAATATATTTTGTTTAAATCTTCATATATTTGAACTAATGTTCAATTTAAACTTGTTGACGCGTTTCACTAACACAGTAGCTTTGTCAAAACGAATGAAGGTAAAATATAAAAATGTCTTATATATACAGTGCTAAATCTATTTACTAAGGTTAACAATGGTATTGAAAGAAATTACCTGGAAATTCATTCACTACAAACATTCCTAAGCTATCTTTTAGGGAAAGAGGTTCAATAAAGGAGACTGATTGATATCTATTTGGTCGTTATTTATTTTTGTTAATCTCTAGGGCCTCTAATAAATTTAAACTAAAGGATTTACCGACTACATGGAGAATTTCAAAATTTGGGTCGAAAATGTGTTGGTTTTCTAATAAATGATTTGAATAGTTCGAATCTAATTTTTTGTTGTCATAGCTACGTTTGTGTTCCGAAATTCTAGTTTTAAAATTTGTAAAAGTTCTACCGATATAAATTTTATCACAATTGTCATTACCACATTTTAATTTATAAACTCCTGATTTGTTTAATTTTGAAGATTTATATTTATTATTTTTAATGAATTTGGATAAATTGTGATCAGTTTCAAAGGAAATATTCATGTCTAAAGTTTCTAAAAATGATTTAATTTTTAAGGATGGTGTTCCAAAGTATGTAAAGCTTTTAAATTGTTTATTATTTTTATCTGAAGGGAATACTTGTTCTAAAGTCTGTTTTTTTATCTATGATATTGTCAATTAAATTTGGATCGTAATTATTATTAACTGCTATTTGTTTTATGATATTTAATTCTTTGGTATAATTATTAATATTTAATGGGACTGTTAAGAGTCTGTGTATCATACTATTGAAAGCTGCTAGTTTATGACTGAATGGGTGGACCGAACTATTATGAATTGTAATATCTGTATGTGATGGTTTATGAAATATAGAAAAATCATGTTTATTATTTATATTTGAAATTGTAAGGTCTAGAAAGTTTATAGACTTATTTTGTTCAAGTTCTACGGTAAATTTGATATTATTGTGAATCGAGTTTATGTAAGTAATGAAGCTCTCTAATTGTCTATTTGTACCGATGAAGCTAGCTAAAATGTCGTCCAGTACATACATTTTTTACTAAGGGGGTGTTCATGAATTATTTTTTCTATATTATCCATGAAAATTTCTGCTAGTAGTGGGCTGAGAGGGTTGCCCATAATCAAACCTTCATTCGTTTTGACAAAGCTACTGTGTTAGTGAAACGCGTCAACAAGTTTAAATTGAACATTAGTTCAAATATATGAAGATTTAAACAAACTATATTGTTTTATTTCATCGTTTATTTTTAACATTTTTTAGTATTTCAAAGATACAAAAATCAAAATTTTGAACAAACCTCGTATTATTGACGTATTTAACTATTGTATTAAGAATACTTTTTTCTTTCCTAAAGTGAATAATAAGAAAGTTGGTTATAAAATTAATTATATTATTTTGGTCCTTCCGTACTCAAAAATAAAATTAAATATGAATTTTAAATAAACGAGATCCTGCACAGTGCCGTCTTTGACATCTATTGGAAGCACTGGGCACAATAAAATGGTGGGCCCCTAACTGAATGTGTTTGGTTTTCTAAGGGGCTTCTTTGATATTTCACAAACGATTTTTTTTATTTTCAATATTTCAATTCCGATTCCGCTTGAAAGAAATATAGATAATTTTTTCGTACCGATCTCGGGGTTCTGGGCACGTGTCCAGTGGAAAAGAGGGAATTACAGAGTGGAAATGACAATAAAATGAAAATTATAGGAATAAAATTGAAATCAGTTTATAGAAATTAAGGTACAGAAGAATCAACAATTTAACGTATACTTTCGGTGGTATATAATTATTATTTATTTTCTTTGTTATTGATTAATTTTTTTTTTCAGAAACTAATCTGCATCATTATCCTGATTGTAATATTACTCGCCATAATAGCAATTACCTTAGCTGTTACCCTGTAAGTGGGCTTTGTATTAAAATCAAATCATTTTTACCGATAAAATTAATTTTTTATAATTATTATTTTTTCTTTTCAGAAGTTAATCTACTCTATAAATAAGCCCATTGTAAAAATAATCCCGCTGTTACACTGTAAGTTTACTTTCACTTTGACGCGGCATTTTTCTGTGGGTCGCTTAAGGTCGTATTATACATATCGGTGCCGTATCAGCGCCGGTCCGGATATTTTTGATAACATATTTCTAAATAATCGAGTTGTGCTGAATAATTAATTCTGTATGAATAGATAAACATCTAAAAAAAACTGAACAAATAGCTAAAAGGTATTAAAATATATAATAAATAATAACATTTAGTGAATGCAATGAAGCAACAGCCTTATACTTTGGTGTGTAGTGTAGAATAACATTGTTCAGTGCTAATTACCCTTAGCGGTCGAAACACGGTCTTAAGAAAAAAATTGTTGAAAATTAATAATGACGGATTGGATAGAATTTCTCGCCGTGTTGGCATTATTACTTGATGAAGAGGAAAAGTAAGATGAGAAAAAGCGAGAGCAAGTGTGGCGAAAAAATACCAGAACGGAGGAAAATTCAAAATATACATACAGAGAATAATTATATTTCTCGAATTTGAGCTATTACATTATGATTATTAAAAAACGATTAATATTTGAAGTGATAATACATAAAAATGTACTAAGCGTATTGCTTTTTTGAAGCTCACAAACGCTCTTCAGTGTTGGCAGTCCTCTAAAAATGTATGCACCGATTTTAAATATAAATATAGTATTGATTTTAGTAAAAAGGTACTGATGGAATATTTATTATAAATATATCCACTTTTTCATTAATTTAATTTAAAAATTTCAAAATACGCATAGAAAGCAGGTAAAAATAGAATTATAATTATTTTTTCCCTAGATAGATGCCATAGACAAAACATCAAAAACAAATAAACCTCGATGAGTTCATGTCAAATGTCCTAATGTCAATCAGCATTCAGGAGCACTTAGTTCTACATGGACTGGTCCCTCAGGTCGTAATAGAGGAACTGTGTATATGTTGTGAGTTCTGTTGCTGCTGATTGTACGTTGTACTTCAAAAAGTATGTACGGGGTGTCCCAAATTGGTGTGTTTTGCAGGGTATCTCGTAAACTAAAAGAGATAGAAGAAAAGCAGTTAAGATGTTATGACTTCTTTTTTTGTTAAAGTAACGATAGCCTAATTAAATCTTTAGTAACTCCCTGCAGTTGGAAGATACAGGGCGATTATTGAAAACTGTCGAAAACTACAAGGTACTATAACTTCTTAATTAAGAAAAATATAAAAAAACGTTATGAAAACTTTCGATAGATATAATATTAAAGAGTTCAGTGGCGCACAGAATTTTTTTGTTAGGGGGCTCACTAAGGAAATATAATGCAAACTTATGTTTTTTTTAAATGGGACACCCTGTATATTTTGACGTTTTTCGTTTTCTTTTTTAATTCTCATTCACCTGATATGACATATTATATATCCATTTTCAATGGTTGGAGCTACAGTGCAAATAAACCATTTATGGATGTTATTAGGTGAAACACACTTAAAAATTTGAACACTCAGTAATGAAATTTAACATTTGATTATAAGGATACTGATGGGTGACAATTTTATTTATCAAAATTATAATTAATAAAAAATAAAACCAGTTTAAAAAAATAAAAACAATAAACTTATGAAACAACAAGAAATATTGTAACAACTAATCTACCTATAACTAATTTTATTAGCATGTAAAAATTACATTAAATGTTCAAAATGTCCTCCGTTTTCATTGATTAAAAAGTTTTTCGTTTAAATAATCTTCAACCAATTCAGCATTACCAAAAATAAAATCAGTGAACAGTGAAACAAAGTAGGTAAATATAGCTGATTATTGATTTTAAGTACCTATATTATTATTTTGAAATTATTGAATTCGTTTTTTGGTAAATAACATCACGAAATAAGATGTCTGTATTTTTTTACCGATTTTACTTTTATTTCTAACCCGATATGTTGTTATATTTTAGTTTGTTTACCTCAATTGACATGATTGTTATATCTTATAAGAATGTTCATTTCATCAAGTAGGCTTTGGTCCTCTTACCATTGAAAATAAAACAAAACCTGTGTTACCTGTCAGATTTAATTTTACGACGTGCAGTCTTGTCAACAACATGAATTTTGAAAATTATGAAAAATATGATATGCATGTGGCATATATTGAATGTCAAAAGAATGTTATTGATGCGTCTGAATTATATTTTCAACGATATCCAGAAAGAAGGCAACCTGACAAGAGAATTTTTAAAAAACTCGATTCAAATTTAATCGAGTATGGATGTTTTGTAAGTACGAAAAGAATCATGAAGAAAGAGAGGTAAATAAGTTGGGATATATCCAAGCACATCATGAATCTTCTCTACGTCAAATTGAAAATGAAATAGGTGTTCCAAAAACTACTGCAGGAAGGATTTTAAAGAAATATAAATTAAGGCCTTATCGGACATCCGTCCGTCAAAAATTATACCCAAACGATTTTTTGAGAAGAACACAATTTGCACGGTGGTTTTTTTTTTTTTTTTTTTTTTTTTTTTTTTTTTTTTTTTTTTTTTTTTTTTTTTTTTTTTTTTATCGTATGGCACAGTAACACATGACATAAATTAATTCAACAAAAATATAAAATACAAAATATAAACAAATATATAGGTATATGACACACGTATCAAATTACAGACAAACATCTAATTTACAAATATAATCAATCGCTTCTTTGGTAGCTATCAGGAAGTCGTTGAAATTGCCGTTGTAGGCTCTTTTCTGGCACTCTGTAACGATGTGGTGAACTGTTTGATTAGCCGCACCGCAGTCACATGCTGGAGATGGTGTTTTCCCCACTTGTAGAGTGAATCCCCGCACCTGCCATGGCCAGTGCGTATTCGGTTAATGGAGGTCCATATTTTCCGTGGTTGCTCATAGGCAGGTGGCTTCTCTGTTATACAAGGAAGATCTCTACAGTGGGCTGGACAGGCGTCTCTCCATTCTCTTTCCCAAAAGTGTGCAGAATTAAACTCTAAGGCATCCAGCTCTTTGGCGGTTCTCATGGGGGGTCTTCTGGAACGCAGTCTGTTCTTGTCCAAGTCGCTTACGTCGGCGTGTATAGGCAGTAACGGATTTAATTAAATTTTTTCATACTCACGAAGGAGGGCAGTTTTACGTCGGAGGTCTGGTGGGGGTATGTGGCTTAGCACAGGAAGCCAGTGTATGGGAGTAGATTTCAGGGTGCCAGATACAATCCTCATGGTATTATTTAATTGGACATCAACTTTATGTGTGTGTGCACTGTTTATCCAAACAGGAGCACTGTATTCTGCAGCCGAATAAACAAGTTCGATTGCTGAGGTGCGTAAGGTGTTAGCAGAAGAGCCCCATGTTGTGCCACAAAGTTTGTGAAGGATGTTATTTCGCGTTCGCAGTTTGACAGCTGTGTTTTCTAAATGTTTTCTGTAGAACAGCGTTCTATCCAAAGTAACTCCTAGATATTTTGGGTGAGTGTTGTGGTGGAGGAGTCTTCCCTCGAAGTAAACTTGGAGTTCTCTGGCTGCGTCTTTGTTGCAGAGGTGGAAACAAGACGTCTCTGTCTTAGTAGGATTGAGCCTCAATCTCCACTTGCGAAAGTAAGTTCCTAGTGTTCTTAGGTCAGCTGTTAACGTTTCTTCAGTTTCCTCAAAAGATTGATGTCTGGTAGCTATGACCCAATCGTCCGCATAGCCAAATTTTCTCGATTTAGTCTCCGGCATATCAGATAAGTATAGGCTGAAGAGCAGTGGGGCCAAAACAGATCCTTGTGGTAGCCCTTCGTTCAGTATCTTTGAAGAGCTTATTTGATTGTGGAGTATAACCTGGAAAGTTCTATTTGCGAGCATATTATCAACAAGTCTAATTGTTCTTGAACATGGAATTATTTGTATGAGCTTATATAGGAGACCGTGTCTCCACACTGTATCATAAGCTGCAGACAAGTCAATAAAAGCGTCCGATGTTTTTAACTTTTTTTGGAATCCTGCTTCTATATGCGTTGTTAACGACATAACCTGGTCTGTGCAGCTTCTCTTTGGTCGAAATCCAGCCTGCTCAATCGGAACTCGCTCAAGAATTTTAGTCCCTATTCTATTAAGAAGTACTCTTTCTAAGAGTTTATATATCATGCTCAGCAGTGCTATGGGGCGATAACTTTTTGGATCGTCATCCGGTTTCCCAGGTTTCAAAATAGCAATGATTTTTGATTGCTTCATTGAGTGAGGAATTTTACCCTTCTCCATGATATCTGTGAAGACCACAGCTAGCCATTTCTTAGTGTATTTTCCGCAATTTAGAAGGAACTCTGAGTGGATCCCGTCGGGTCCTGGGGCCTTTCCAGACTTAATATCCTTGAGAGCCTCTGTTATGTCGTCAATAGTGAATGGGCTAGAGAAATCGGTCAGCTCTTCACAAGAGGTCTTTAGTTTCGTGAGCTCATGTTTGACTTGAGTGGCGTGGTGTTCTGGAGACGGATTCAGTGGTATATAGGAAAATGTAATGAACATCCAAATATTTATTCAACGGTAATATTTAGCGATGAAGCTCGCATAAGCAGTGCAGGAATATTTAACAGACATAATGAACTATATTGGAACGACTCAAATCCACACTTAGTTCAGGGGATCAGGAGACAAGGCAGATTCGGCTTTAACGTTAGTTGTTTTGTCAAACATAATAAATTAGTTTATCATATATTTGATGATAAACTAACTGCTGCTGGATATATGGATATCTTGGAAATAAACTTACACCAACTTTTGGAAGAGGAAGTGTTGGCTGATAGGGACACATTTTGGTTCCAACAAGATGGAGCACCTGCCCATAATGCTCTATTCATTGGAGATTATTTAAACGAAAAATTTCCTAATCGGTGGATTGGTACTTATGGACCGGTTAGGTGGCCCCCTCGTTCTCCGGAAGTAAATCCTCCTGATTTTTTTATTTGGGGATTTTTAAAAAATAATATTTACAAGACTAACTTCGAGAGTAGGGATGATTTATTACAAAATATTCATGCCGCATTTAGAAAAATAAAGCCAGTGCACATTCTCAATTGTGTAAGATAAGTAAGAAAAAGGTGTCAATTATTATTACAACAAAACTGAGGACATTTTGAACATTTAATGTAATTTTTACATTCTAATAAAATTAGTTATAGGTAGGTTAGTTGTTATAATATTTCTTGTTGTTTCATAAGTTTATTGTTTTTATTTTTTTAATTTGGTTTTATTTTTTATTAATTATAATTTTGATAAATAAAATTGTCACCCATCAGTATCCTTATAATCAAATTTTAAATTTCGTTACCGAGTGTTCAATTTTTTAAGTGTGTTTCATCTGATAACATCCATAAATGGTTTATGTGCACTGTAGCTCCAACCATTGAAAATGAATATATAATATGTCATATCAGGTGAATGAGAATTAAAAAAGAAAACGAAAAACGTCAAAATATACAGGGTGTCCCATTTAAAACAACATAAGTTTGCATTATATTTCCTTAGTGAGCCCCCTGACAAAAAATTTCTGTGTGCCACTGAACTCTAATATTATATCTATCGAAAGTTTTTATAACGTTTTTTTATATTTTTCTTAATTAAGAAGTTATAGTACCTTGTAGTTTTCGACAGTTTTCAATAATCGCCCTGTATCTTCCAATTGCAGAGAGTTACTAAAGATTTAATTAGGCTATCGTTACTTTAACAAAAAAAGAAGTCATAACATGTTAACTGCTTTTCTTCTATCTCTTTTAGTTTACGAGATACCCTGCAAAACACACCAATTTGGGACACCCTGTACAAGTTTCCTGAAACGTACTAGAATTTAAAAAGTAGCACCTACATACTGCCAGAGTCTAAAAATTATTGATTTTAGTACGACACTGGCAACATTGGCGCTATTCCATGGCGTACGGAACCGCGACGTTGCCGTCAATATTTTTATTTCAGTGAAACTAGCAATAAAATAAAAGAGCAGACGCAACACTTTATATTTTGTTTTTTCTTTACCGGACCCTGTCATGAGACGGATCGGACACGACACGGATATGTATAAATCGACCTTTATAGTGCTTTTACAATTTCGTCCGAGTCTTTAGAAAATCTGTTTAATATCTTATAAACATTATTGAGTAGCTTATCTAAAATAATCGTCTGTTATTGTTTTGTGTTATTCGTGAATATTTGTTTGTATGTCTTCTTGTCATCATCACCTCTTGTTTAAAAAACAAAAATGTTTACGTATCATCGTTTTGCCGGATTGTATAATATTTTTTAACATATTCATTTAGAAAGATTGATTATGAACAATTGAAGCATTTTCTCTAATTGTTTTATGTATCTATCCCGTATCGATATGTTTATAAACCCATTTCATTGTATATGTAGCTAGTGTATTTTGCCGCTTAGATGCTATCATTTTTTGCGTTTTTTTTCGTGTTTAGTATAGTAAAATGACCGATGCATTGGCGCTAAACTTGACAACGCTGTATTTATTGCAATGGCCATTTTATAAATGTTTTCGTGTTGTACAGACAGGAATTTTGTGTTTTTTGTCATAAATTTGTTAATTTTCATTTTCATTTTACTGAAAGAAGAACTTGCTTTGTTTATAAAGAAAAACGAAAATGTATGAGGCAATTAAAGCCAGTTCATCAGAAAAAAGTCATTAATTCAATTTGAAATAATTCTGAATTCAGTTATAAAAAAACCCAATTAAACAAATATAAGGGTTATATTCATTATAAATTATTTTATCCTTACTAAAGAAAAATTTCGACATAGAAGTTGTTAGATTATGTTTGCTATTTAAAAGTATAATTCAGTTCAGATTTTATCTAATTTATGGACTGTAGAAACCAGGAGAATCATTCCATATGGAAAGTTTCCAGATCTATGCTGTAAACAGTAAATAACAGTTCAAAAACCGGCCGGAATGGCGCTCGAGTAGATACAGAGTATGGTTCGAATAAAGCAAAATAATTGAGTAAATATAACCTCAAAAAATTATTAAGAGAAAACATGAAGAATTATTTAATTTCGTGGACGTTGAATAAATGGGAGGACACAATGAAACGCCGACCATCGCTAGAATCATAGCCTCGCCATCGCCCCGCGTATTGGTTGAAGCTATGACATGGTGCAGAGGGTCGAGGCTACTATGCATAGATATATAAATAAAAAAAATATAACTGTTTACATTATTCTTGAAGCCAACATCACTTCACATTCTAAGCAAAAATCGGATGGAGGAGCAGAATAAAATAGTATTCTATCTGGCGTTACCAAATTTAGCTTATTTGATGTTTGCTGAGCTATGGGTAAGCTATTAAAAATAAAATTAAATCGCATTCAGTAAATGTCTCGTGAATACTGTGAGATTATCCATAAAACGGCGCGATCATGTTCGTATCTTATCTTCGTTTTTATAAAGTTAGCCCAACACTTGTTTCAAACAACTCGTGCCGACTACATAGTCGACCGACGATTTGAAGAATTCTTATTAGCGACGTTGATATTCAAAAGTATGCCGTGCTACTAGTAGCTAGTAAAAAGAAGCCACCTTCTGTGACCCACTCTAAGATCCTTCAACCTAAAGCTCGGTGCACACTGTACGCTTTTAGGAGTTGCCTCTAACTCGTGCGTAGACGGAAGGGGTTCGTTGTTCGTAGACTAAATAAAGTATGAAAAGGCACAACCTTGCCTCCCAACAACTACCTACACAAGTTTTTTCCACTCTAAGACTACCGAATAGGTAAAGAAATAAGAAGCAAGTGTCACTTACCCAAGTTTAAATTTAATACCTCAATATTCGTCAAAACAATCTTTTGTTTACAAAATGCCAGTAGTACAACTACTATATACACAAATTTCTTACAATGGTAAAGTTACATAAAATCCCCAAAAGTCCTAAACCCCATAAAGTGTAACCACAATTTGTCATAGGTACTACTACTAATAGATTCAGATGAACCTCGGCCGAACAAGCTCAAGTCAAGGGTCCGGCACTACGGCCACTGGCGGGCTCATAGTGCCATTCCTGCTACTCATGCATCCATGAAGCCAAGCCTTCAGTGAAGGACTCAATATTCTTAGTGGGTGCCTGCATGTGTCCCTAGGGGCCATAACAGGGACTCCGAAGATTCGCCTGCGCAATTCAGCCCAATGTGGACACACAAGGAGGACATGGGCCGATGTTTCGTGAGCCAAGCCACAACCCCTACATTTGGGACTTTCCTCTAAAGTTGAGTTATGGAGGTGTTTTCTCAGACAGCAGTGCCCTGTTAAGAGTCCTGCTATCTTTCTTATCCTACTCCTTGGTAGTTCTATAGCTGCCCTAGCATGTCCATCAGTCCATCCCCTCAGTAGGAGCTGCTTGGACTGCCTTAGACCCTGTAGAGATTTCCAGTGAGCGAGCTGTTGATTTTCCAACCAGTTCCTCGCTTCCCTATTAATTGCTTGTTTTGTAAAGCACAAAGTCGCGCCCGGGCCGCTGAAGGGAGCTGCAACGTATTTCCAAAACTTTTGCTAAACGAACAATACCTCAACGTAACGTCGCTTGCAGTTTTGGTACGATACAGCCAGCCAATCAGAATTCCAGATGTCAAAATGTTGATTAACCAATAGCACACAACACACAAAAATTATAACAATAAAACATCCGATACCCATACACAAAATTCTAGCTCGAGGCGCGTTTCATAAGGATATATACTGGATAGGATTTTTAGAGTAACACACGGGAACGTGCTCCAAAATAACAAAAATGTTTGGCCGTATAGTTAATTAGAAAAGGTAATAAACATCGTTTGCGTACTCTTAATATTAACGAATTGAGACAATAAACTCAACTCTACTATCTGAACACTTACACCACTCGTTCTTGAAATAAACGTTGAGATCTCACATATATGTAAACATAGTAAAAATTGAGTCGTTTTTCTTTATAAAAATAGCAGACGTCTTCTATGAATCCCTTACATTTTTCTTTTATTTACTTTTATTTTTGTTTGTTTCTTTTTTTCAGAAAAAGATCTTCATCATAATCTGCCTCGTAGTAGCTCTCATCATTCTAATAATAATATTGTCTGTTGTATTGTAAGTAAAAAAAATATTAATTGTACAAAATATTGTACAATAACTTACTAAGGAGTGTAATTTGAATAACCATAAAATTATTTTTAGGAAATGAACATTGTTTATAATGTTTACAATACATTAAAGAAAAATTGGTGTGCCCTTTCCTATTTTTTTTGTTGTGGAATTATGGACGTTATTATTTTGTTTTAACCACCGCCCAGTACCAGTAGATGATTTGTCGCCCGTACCATACCCAGCGTTTATGTTCGCCCGTTTTATTTTTATTTTATTAATCCACAATATTTAGAGATTTATATACATATATAGCGTTTATAAAAAAATTTAAAAAATTACACTGATATTTAAAAAAGGATCCATATTTTCAACCACTTTTTTAAAATTCGATATTAGTAGACCAGGAATTGCGTTACACAATTTTAAATATGGAATATCTAACATAAAATCATTTTTTTTATTGTTATAAAATATTTTTAAGTGTAAATTGTTTTATCTATTTTTTTTAAATATAAAACTATTTATATGAGCATTAAAAACAATTAATTTTGAGAATAGGGTAGAAACAGCAGCGGGGGATCGACCGAAACTAATAATATTTTGAAAATGGTCCAGGAGAAAAAGATCCTAATGTTTAATATCGTCCTCGCCCATCTTTAGAATTCTCTTTACTTTCGACAAAAAGCGTTTTGTAATTATTTCAGCTCGACTGTCGTGTCTGTCAAATTTGTTTTAAGAAAATTATATAAAAAAAATACGTAAATAATTGCATTGACTGGTCTATTTTAGTAAAAATAAATTTATTTTGGTTGAAAATATGAAATTTAGGATCTAGCTACAAGGATGAGTGGAGACTTTTTATTGAATAATATTTCAAAAATATATAAATATAGCTGAAGAAGGTAGTGTATATTAATATAAATTTAAGCAATAAAATTGTTTAATATATCCTGAAAAATACGATAAATATTTTTAGAGGCATAGTTGATAATAATTGATCGTATTTTTCAGTGTCGTGCGTTAGAATTTTCAAAAAAATAAGCAGTGACGTTCGTTTTTTATCGATATGATATATAGCAATTTAATGAAGGATAAAAAATAGCAAGGAACATTTTTAAATATTACTTTACACACTTAATAATAATTATTTTGAATTTAAAAAGTTTTGATTTATATTTGGTAATAAATAAAAAAAAATGTGAAGTATTATTTGAAAATAACAATATTATACGTTGTTCTATAAATGTGTTTAGGAAATATATTATTTACGATACAGGATGTCCTAAATAAAAGTGTTTGGTTTTATATGTAAATACGATTAATCAAATGATGAAGAAAAAAAAACTATTAAATAAAGGGTTTTTACATACTATTTCAGTTTCTCTAAAACTGGATTAGGGGCCACTTTGATTTTCTTTTGTTCGCAGGAATCAGAAAATAAACTGTAGTAATCCGAAAATGAATTTTGGTTCAAAATTCAAACGTAATTTGAATTTAAAATGTTATTTTAATAAAAATCATGCGACTCTAAAATCTATTTAATCACTTAACTACTCAAATTCGATTAATTTATATACATTATTGAACTGAGAACTGTGACTCATTATCTGCAGAAACTGGCCAAAATCCCTTTCGAGAAAGTTCACTTCTCGAATTTGGTTTCCAAGAACCCGCCGTCCTTCTTAGAAGTACATGCGAATTCGCTAAAATTTGAATGTTGTTATTTCAAGAGATTGATAATTTATTTTCTTAATAGGTGGTTAGAAAGTTTCATTCGTCTTGCTCTTTTTACGCCATTTTAGAATTCTTTTGTTCTGTCAGTTAAAATAATTGTGCGCATTGTCGTCTACGACATCGGCAGTAAAAAAATTCGAAATGCTTTTGTCACGCAGGACACACTCTGATCGTTTCTCCCCCCTATGCTACGTTGGCCTTGTGTTGTCGCTCATGTAAAACGACATTCAAAAATTTAGTGGCACCGTAAACAGTCATATGTACGAGGCATGTTTTTTAAGTAAGTACCGTTTTGCGATTCCGCTGCCGCAGCGCTACGGTCGGCGTTCCGCGCATGCGCGCTGGTTACCTACATCTCTTGTCTATGCACTGACGCCATTACAGTCTGATTCTTCATTGTATACGTTGTTTACTGAGTGTTTAAGATGCCTCCGACAATATTGAGTCCCGCCGATTGTGTTATACGATTTCTTAGTGCTAAAGGCGTGAAACCGATCGATATTCATCGTGAGATCTGTGAAGTTTACGGACAAAACATTATGAGTGATGGAATGCTAAGGAAATGGGGGAGTGCATTTAAAGATAGCCGCACCAATGTGCATGATGAAGAACGGAGTGGGCGTCCTTCGGTCGTTAATGAAGATTTGGTGCAGAAAGTGGACAAAAAGGTGAGAGAAAACAGACGCTTTACCATTTCATCATTGTGCGACTGCTTTCCTCAATATTCTCGTAGTGTTTTGTATGGCATTCTGACCGGAAATTGTGTTCACGTTGGGTTCCAAAAATGTTGACGGATTTGCACAAAACCCAACGTTTAGGCAGTGCATTGACTTTCCTTGAGCGGTACCACAATGAAGGTGAAGATTTTTTTAGACCAAATTGTTACTGGTGACGAAACATGGGTTGCCTACGTCACACCAGAATCGAAACAACAATCCATGGAATGGCGACATTCATCATTGTGGTGGTTACTTAGTAAGGGTCCCTCGTATACTCGACGTTTACCATAAAGGCATATTATTATGGAGGAAACCACTTACCTAGCAACCTGTATTCGGGAACAGAATAAACAATAACACATTTATAAAAGCACTGGGTTCAAGTCTAATACATTTAAAAATACACGATTATAAATATCAAAACGACTTATTCAAAGTATTAATAACAATAATATCATCCTGGTTCGTTCACACCCATTATATAGGAAACATAGTTGTGTTTTACTACACACCCGACCTCCGTCTATAAACTGTACATGTCTGTTTATAAAATAACAAAAACAAGCTTTCCTTGATAAATGACATTGACCATAGCCGACCAATGCTCCCTAAATACTATAATTAATATTAACCTGAATTTAAATATTATTTCTAAGTTAGTGTCCTTTTGACTTTAATGTCTTTTAAGGGATCACTACATCGTCACCCAAAAAAGTGATGTTTAAGCAAACAATTCTGCTCGGAAAATCATGTGCAAGTTTTTTGGGACAAAAAAGGAGTATTGCTAGTGGAGTTTCTGCCTCGTAATGAGACAAACAATGCAGCGTCTTATTGTGAGACATTGAACAATCTGCGTCGTGCAATCCAGATCAAAAGACGTGGAAAGTTGAGTAAGGGTATCGTTTTGCTGCATGACAATGCCCGTCCACATGTGGCTAATCGGACCAAAGATCTTATCAAATCTTTTCAATGGGAAGCTCTAGATCATCCTCCATACAGCCCTGATCTGGCGCCCAGCGACTACCATTTGTTCCTGCACTTGAAGAAACACCTGGGCGGTCAGCGTCTTCAAGACGATAACGAAGTCAATACATTTGTGATACAGTGGTTAACAAGTCAGGCGGCGGAAATTTTATGAGGAGGGTATTCAAAAACTGGTGCCACGTTATGACAAGTGCCTCAATATTCACGGAAATTATGTAGAAAAGTGGATTAAGGTACAGGCTTTCATGTAAAAATAAAATTATTGCGATATCTTTGCACGTCTTTTTTTAATTCCAAAACGGTACTTACTTAAAAAACATGCTTCGCATATCTGCGTCTGTAGTAAAATGGAATCGGTCGGGACAACACTCCCACCGCTGGCTTTATTTTTTTTTGGGGAAGGAGAAAATCTTCAAAGAGACGCCTGTGGGAAGGTGCCCCAGGTGTGCGGATTCAATCCAGTGTGTAGTGCAAAGTTTGCATTCCACTGATGTATCTGCTTGCTCAAAATTCCCATTTTTTAGGACTGTAATTGTTCAGAGTCCGATCTGGTGTGTTTATATTAAATTTTGAGGATAAGGTATTGCATTTGAAATCATTTTAATAACAGCAATAGATTATTTGTTTTCGAGCACTAGCGAAAGCCAGATAGCGGTGAGGATTTACAAAACGTTTCCAAAATTTTGGAGAAGAAATTGTAGAAACCTAAAATTCGCGAATGTGTAGAGATTGTCGTAAATTATTCAAGATGAATTTATTATAGAGCAAAGGATCTTTCTCTCCAGGGTTTCCATTAGTTTACTATTTTCATCGTATATAAGGTTTATAAAAATAATTGACATGATGTTCTGTAGATTGTAAAGGCTCAGTAGTTAATGAAACACTTCGACCTATAAGATCTTTTGTGCATAAACCTAAATTTATTCGAGGCCCGGAATTTCGAGACTTCGTATCCTGGGTGCTAAGTTCCTGATATCAAAGGGCGTTACGAAGGTCCCTCCTAAGTATTTCAGCCTCCTGCAGCAAAACAAATCAACTGCTCTGCAATTTCAGCAACGTTCTCGCAGTATCGGTAACATTCACTCTCTGATTGGCTCATTTTATTTAGGTGATACCTCAGAAAGCAATGTCCAGTGAGGAGTCCCGTTACCAATTTCAAGTCTTTTTTTCTCTAACTCGAGAAGCTGTTCACGTTTCCTTGGCGAAAGGCTCACCAGCTTTTTCGCTTTATTCCATTGAGATCTCATTAGATCGTTGTCCCAGCATCGAAACTCTTCTTTCAAGTGAGCTTTAAAAAGTCCACAGAAAGTTTCCAAGTCAAGGAATTCGAAATTTGCTCCTTTGACAAGACGATCTGCTTCAGCATTGCCTCTAATATCCTTGTGACCTGGTACCCACATCAGAGTGACCTGTTGTCTTAGAGATTGTTTACAATCCCTAGTCAACTTAGACTCGCCAGTATATGACTTTAGAGCTTTCAATGCTCCTTGACTATCTGATAATATACATATTTCTACTGTCCCTTTTAAGGTACTCCTGGGCACACATTTGTATAACGCGTATTTCTGCTTGATATATGGTTGGGATTCTGTTAAGTCGTTTTGAGAGCCTGAAACTAAGCCTCGCCACTCCCACTCCAGCCCTTTTATCCATCAGAGTACCAAAAACTGAAGCGTTCCTTCTCAGTTAAGGTCCATTCTCTGTGTGTATTTGGTGGTTGTTTATGACCACTTCAAACTGTCTTCCAAAATCGTACCTAACTGACATATTGTTTGTCGACTTAGACAGAGCTTTTAGGTAAATGTGTTCCAAAATCTTTAGATGACCTATCAAATTTCCTGTTTTTACTTTTACTGATTGATTCAGCTTAAATGCACTGATTGTTGCTTCTTTCACTGCACCGTGGGACGTTCAGCGTTGCCTCTAGAGCTACAGTAGATATTGTTCCTATCATTCCTAAGCAAGCTAATCGTTGCACTTTCTGCAACTTAGCTTGTGCCGAGGTTTATTGTATCTTTGGCCACCATATCAGCGAAGCATAGGAGACCATGGGTTTAATGATAGTTTGGTATGTCCAGTAGATCATTTTTGGTTTAAGACCCCATGTCTTACTAAGCATGTCCAGCTTGCCACTATAGTTCTGAAGAGGACGTGGTTAATTTGGTTGCTCCATGTCAGTTTTTGGTCGATTATAACGTCCAAGTTTTTAAGAAAAAGTTAGCTGGGTTCCACTCAAAGATAGAGCTTTATGCGCTTACTTTCGCCACCTGGTAAATGGAATCAGCGCTGTTTTACTAGGATTAACATTAAGTCCTTCCTTTGTACGCCAACTTTCGATTACGTCTAGGGCTAATTGCATGAAATCGTAGATTATTCCTTTATGTCTATCCCTGGCGGTGACAGCAAGGTCATCAAAATTATTTTCAGTCGTAAAATTCATTCTGTTTCACTATTAGGCTGTCGACAACTAGTGACCACAGCAGAGGTGATATAACCCCTCTTTGAGAACAACATCTTCCTGCTGTCATCCTGTCCGTTTCCCCTCGAAGGGTCACATAATATTTCTGCATTTTAACATCTGTTCTGATCAGTGAGTCGGTTATGTTTATTTCCTCTAATGATCTGGTGATGGAGGCATGTGAGGTATTATCGGAAGCAGCTTATATGTCAATCAAGGTGCAGATAACCATTTATTTTTTCAGTGTTTTCAATTAGGCACTGTAGAGCATTAATCGTGAATTTACCTGCTTGATAAGCAAACTGTTTCTTGTGTAGTGGTCTTAATTCATGGAGCTCGCTTCTGACATAACAGTCTATTATTTTCTTCATTCCTTTCAAGAGAAAGGAGGTCTGACTAATTGGGCGCTAAGATTTTGATTGGTCCACTGGACACCTACCAGTCTTAGGCTTGAAGACCACAGCAGCCTCCCTCCAAGCCTCCGATATGTAACCGAAGCTAAAGCTGGCTTTAAATAGCCTTCTCAAGATGGGTTCTATAATTCAAGTCGATGTTGCAGTAAGACAGTAAATATTCCGTCATTTCCAGGGGACTTAAACGGATTAAATCTTTTGATAGCCCATTCGGTTCTATGAGCTGTGAAGATTTTGCCAGCTAGGCTTTTGCTAGATATGTTTGGATTGTGGAGAACTCTTTACAGGAGAGCACTTTGCTTTCATTGTCCACAGCCGTTTTGAGAACTGAGAAAGTGCGTCTACAACAGAACACCTAAACTTTTCTTGGGGTTATTAGTGTATCCTTCTTCAGATCTTTTCATCAACCCGATGCCGTTAGAATGATAACTTTTTAGAGGCGTTGTGCTGGGGCCAAATTATTAATCCCTACGCATATTTGCCTCCATGTTTACCTTTTGTATCTTCAGAGTTCTTCATTGTACTCCAAAAGAGCTATTTTGTAGTCTTCATAATGTTCTACACTCTTACCTCTATTAAAAAGTCTTCTGATTTTTTTCTTAAGTTTTGTCAGTTCCTTATTCCAACAAGGCACATCCATAGTGGTTGCCTTTTGTTTTTCTTTTTCTATTATGGCCTTTTGAAGTTGTTTCGACTAGTTTTCAAGTTCCTCGACTGAATCAATGGATATTAGTTGGTCCGCTGCTAGCCTACCGAGATGTTCTTTATAAACATCCCAGTTAGTCAATCCCGGTACCTTATATTCCTCGAAATGTGTTTCAGATGTCTCCAAGTCGAACCTGATGATCCGACATTGAGGAACCATCAGAGACATGCCAGTTGTAAATGTAATTAGTTATAAATGGATCCGTGAGAGTTAAGTCAAGATCTTCTTTCCTGATCGCATTTGTAAAAGTGATGTTGTTTCCTCAATTTATAATGTCGATATTATTAGCTGACAAATATTCTAAAAAGTATTTATGTCAGTGGTTTACGTTCGCATCGCAGCACAAAATGCAGTGTCTGCTCCCTTTCCTACACCATCTGATGAAGCCTTAAACTTCCACTGGTGGAGGGTGTGTTGTTGAATCTCCTGGGAAGTAGGCCGAGATAATTTACTACCTCCTTCAGTTGGCACTTCCAAAATAGCGGTTGCCAAATCTCCAGTGGTGAACTTTAGAACAGACATGATGTTTCACAGTACTCTACAGTTTTCACAACACATAACATAACCTCAGAATTTTAAGTCAAATGTTAAAGCGGTCCATACGGAAATAGTTCAATACAATTATCACGCTAACAAATAAATAATTTGAGCTACACCAAAGCCGTACCACAATTTCAGATCAAATTAATACCGTGCGCTGGCGATCTAGTAAAATGCATCATTACAGAGTCACACTTCACCTTGAAATAAGAATTTAGCCAAGATACTGTAGAATAATGCTAAATTCATTCTGAAATATACAAATATATAAAAAAATCCCGTTCATTTTACTCAATTAATTTTTTTCAAATAAGTATTACTTGAAAACTAACTAAAAGTCATCAGGGTTTAATTTAAAATATTTTTTTACAATTTCTTTTACATTTGGAATCGATCGTTATTATTTAGGACGCCCTCGTATACAGTTATAAAAAAATATAAATATAGATTGTTGTTAAATATAAACTCTATCGTTTATTTTTCTATTTTATTAACTAAAATACTAACTGATAGTATTGAATTCGAAGGGGTATGTAGAATCAAACAGGGACATAGGTAAGAATAAGAAACCCGACAAAAATCACTTTTATGTACTGTTATGATTTCATGTTTTTTATAGCAAATATGCAACATATTTATGTAAAATTTCAATATTCAAGACGTCCTATTCAAATAACATACTTTTTACTATTTTTTATTTTACTTTTATTTATTAATATCAAAAAATGCAAACTATATCCGTTATTATTTTAATGATTTTACTTATTTTTGTTTGTTTACATTATTAAATAATGTCGTTTTGATTCTATATTTCGTCATCAGGTGCCAATTTTCACGCTTCTTCCTCTTCTTGTGGTGGTAGATTATCATTTTATACTTTACACTTAATTGTTAAAGTCTTAATATTTTAACTCTTATTTACAGTTATGAAGGATGATTTGGTATCCCAACTATAGAAAACTAATCCGTGCTCACTTGAACTAATATTACTACTTAATTTTTTAATTTATTTTGATTTGTAAATTATGAAAATACGTGCAATATCTAGATATCTGTATATATCTGAAATCTTCAAAATTTTATCGACCAAATTGTAGGTGTACATTTTATACTTCATAGTAGATTTAGCCGAGAAAGTGGCAGTGCAAGCGATCTAAAATAGAGACGCTTTTTTTAAAAAATTGTCATTACACAAATATATTTAAAAATAGAAATAACTCATAATTAATGAACCTGTATTAATTTTTTCGACATTCAGAAAATACTTTAAATTAATTCCTTTTGCGTGGCTAACATTTTTATGAACCAGTGTTGCCAATTGTTCGAAATATTTCTCCCTAAAGTGATTACCAAATCCACTAAATTCAAACCAAAAAAAACCGAAAAACAAAGTTCCAAAATTGTAATTATTTCCAATGTGAATCTTACTCCGGAATAGGTTCGTCAGTACCCAAAGGCTGTCAGAGTAAGTGCTAAGAAAGGAAGGAAGTAAAAATAGTCGACCAAACTGACTTCAACACCAGAAAAAAAAATAGATTAGAGAATGAAATAAGAGAAAAACAGAAACTGGTTGAGGAGAGAAAGGCAAGATATATGAAAAAGAAAAAATCCAAATCTCATATTCTAAAAGTTTTTGATGAGGAAATCTCAGAAAGCGAAGAATCAGACGAAAGTATTATGGAAATCGAGACCGAAGACAACAAAGATTTTGGCTGGGATTTTACGAATATCCAGAAAGGAGATTTCGTACTTGTTAAATTTTATTATTATTATTTATTATTACACGGTGATTACGAGCCAAAGCAAAGCTTATACGGCTCAATTATAAAATAAAATTACGTAGTATAATCATAAGATCAAACGAACTTACCAAGTGATGTTCGATCTTGATTATATGAAGGCCTCGTCGAAATAAATAAATAATATGTAGTACCTCCGCCTCTTGCCAATACATCCACAATCTTGAATGAAAATATCTACCCTCTCCCATCTTTGCCCAAACTACGGTCGTATGAATCAGTCTATTTTAAAGCTGTTGTTGCAACCCAAAAGGGATGCTGTTAAACTGGGTTGGGTGGGACTTTATTTATTTCGACGAGGCCTTCATATAATCAAGATCGAACATCACTTGGTAAGTTCGTTTGATCTTATGATTATATTCGGCCTCGTCTCATAAATAAATAATATGTAGATGTTTAAAGAAGTTGCAACAACTAATCATTTATCGTAAGCAACCTCAAAATAATCAGAAAAAACTAACAATGCAGGCAAACTTTAAGTGGTTTATATTTTACAAGTATAATAAAAATGTATACAGTAATATGCAAATTATGTAACGTAAACTGAACAGCAAAAGAAACTAAAAATAAATGTATAGAGGATAAACTAAACATTTCACAAACTCAAAATAGTATTAGCAAACTTCTCATTACAAATCAAGGGCCTATTATAAAAGGTGGCAAATGTATTTGAGTTGTTGGTCCATCCCGCCGCCAACCTTATGGAATCAAAACTAACTCCTCCCCTAGCTGCCGCTGATGTGGAAGCGTGACGTGTGCTATGCGCCTTAAATTGAGTTATATCCAGACCGCTTTTGCCTAAAACCTGCTTTATCCACCTCCCTATGGTTTGTGAGGTTGCTCTATGAAAGGGTTTCTTATATGTCAGAAATAGAAATTTACAGGTACCCCGTAACTCTTTTGTCTTATCTAAGTATTTCAATAGAGTCCTAGCAACGCAAATGTTAGGATCTGCATCAAAGAAATGTAATACAATAAATGGTTGACTTCTATTAATGCCTATTCTGCCAGGTATTTTTATTTCTATTTTATTACGTTGAATAATTAAGTTATCGATAGTAATTAAATGTAGAGTTTGTATCCGTTGTCCCGTTGCCAGTGCCGTTAAGGCTACTAATTTTTGAGTAAGAATCTCCAAATTGATTTCTTCATTTTTGAACGATTTTAAATAATCAAGGACTATACCTGGGTCCCATGAATTTTCATATCTGTCTTTTCCCAAAAACTCCTTTAAAAAATCTTTTAATTCGGAAGTCCTGTCCCAAGTTAGGTCCGGCTATTTGCGCAATCGCGGATCTATAACTATTTAAAGTACCATATGAAGCCCCTTTCTTGAAATATAAGGTCAGAAACTCTAAAACATTTGGAACTATCACTTCAATGGGTTAATATTCTAAGCAAAATTCCCACCATAATCTCAGAGCAGTATTATATTGTGTGGCGGGCGTAATTGATTGTAAGCATATGTCAAGCGAATCCATGGGTACTTTCCCTAATAACAACGCCTTCCTGATAGCTTCCTTGCCACCAGGATAAGGTTTTTCCAAAGGGGATGCGGCGACTTGCTAAAAGAAAGTAAAAACCTATTAGATTTAAAAATGAGAGGATCACAGACTAATAAAGACTTAAAAATAGGGTACCACGGTTGAGAGACCCAGAGAGGAACGACTACAGCTTTGTCCTCTATAATTTTTTGAAGCATTTTCAAGACCATGCTAAATGGTGGAAAGGCATAAAACTTAAACTTATTCCAATCTAAAGTAAAAACATCAACTTTATACGCCTCTGGATCTCTCATCCATGATATAAACAGAGGACATTTTTTATTTATTCTACTAGCAAACGAATCTAGGTCTGGTCTTCCTAAATAACTTTTTATCTTTTGGAAAGCCTCTTCCGATAAGCTCCATTCTGTTTCTTTATGCACCTGACGGGATGCCCTATCTGCTTCTACATTAAATTTTGTATTGATATAACTAGCAAATATGTAAATATTTCGTTCTTCACAAAAATTCCAAATTTTCCTCGTTATGTGATTTAATTTATGAAACCTAACACTCCCCATTTTATTGATACATGCTACAGCTGTAGTATTGTCTACTCGACACAATAGAGTACAGTCTGATAACTTGGATACAAAACATTTCAAACCGAAAAACAATGCAAGAAGTTCTAGATAATTTATGTGATGGTCTTGTTCTTTTTCAGACCAGTAACCAAAGGTGCTTTTGTCCTTACAGAAAACTCCCCACCCTGTCCTGGACGCGTCAGAAAATATCTCCAGGTTAAATTTTGATAAACTAATGTTATTTGAAGCATGTGTGATATTATTTTTGAACCAAACAATGTCGGGAAATGACTGCTTTGGTATCTTCATTTTTGCATTATAACACCCATTGGCCTCCTTTAGTGCTAGATATTTACTACGCTCTAATATCTTGGTGTGGAAAAAACCATATTTAATTCCTAGACAGGCCGAGACAAGCGTTCCAATAAACCTAGCAAAGTCCCTTATTTTACATTCCTTTACCTTTAGAAACATTTCACAAAAATTATATATTTTAAGTTTCTTTTCCTCTGTCACTGATATTTCCATTGTGTCAGAGTTATATATAAACCCTAAAAATGTACATATGTTACTAGGTATTAGGCTACATTTTGAGGGGTTAATTAAAAAACCCAAATATGATAAAATATTCAACGTTAAATCTGTACCTTTTGCACTCATATGATTTTCCCATAATCAAAAAAATCATCTAAATATACTACTAAAAATACCCCTTTCTTTCTCAACAAACTAACTATCGGCCTTACAATTTTAGTAAAAATTTGGGGGGCACAGCTTAATCCGAATGGTAGGCAGTTGTACTCGTAAGTTACCCCTCTAAAGAAAAATCTTAAGTATCTACGGTGAACCTTTTTCACAGGAACCAAATGATAAGCATCTTTTAAATCTATTCGAGTCATATAAAAACCTTTTGCTAAAATTCGTGCAACTATTTTATTATCTTCAATTTTGAAATGATTGTTTTTCACAAAAATGTTTAATTTTTTTAAATTTAAAATGAGTCTATGTGAGCCATCTGATTTGGGAACAGAAAAAAATATTAGAAATAAATTGTTTTCTATAAGAACATTGGTCCACAACTGAGGTTGCTGCTTTCTTTAATAAATCGTCTGTTAAAGTGTTTAGCAGCATTAATTCTTTTGGAGACCACTTGTTTTCAACGGGTATAACACATTGTTTTGGCTTCCTAATAAATGGAATAGAAAAACCTTCAATGTAAGACAGCACTGTCTTGTGTATTAACAAATCTCTCCACCTATGAGAGAAAAATTTTAATCGACCACATGGTCTACGAACCTTCGGATCTAAAACTGACGCGACCGCTTCTGGACATTCTGGTTGCTCCGAGAATAGTAGTTCTGCCCCTTCTTGTATGACGTCTTCCTGTGCGTGTACTGCGACTTCTTGGGAGCCTGGTGAATAAATCCATTCCTCCTGACTCCCATCGACCTCTGGGGGAATGAACTCTTGTAGTTTTCCAAAGTAGACTGGACTACTGACGATTGACTTCTTAGTTTCTTGGGTTTTAATTGTTGCCCTGATTTCTCCAATTCTTTTGCTGTTTTAATTCTATCTTCTAGATTATTTCCAAACAATAGCCCTGAAATTGGCGTACTGACCAGGGTCTCTTTAAGCTCTTTATTTAAATTTCGAGCAATGAGTTCTCTTCGAGACTTTGACTATGAAAAATGAACATTTGCCAATAACCTGCCAGCATTACTTAGTAATTCAATATATTATCTATTCTTCTCCCCTTCCTCTTTATCGAGCATTGTCGTCAAGGCTAACCCTATAGCCGATAAACTTGACGCGATTTGCTGTTGTGTCTGCATCAATCGGGTATCTCTGCGGATGACGCTTTCTGAGATGGCAATCTTTACTTCTGGATTTATAATTGGAGGGTTTATACCCTGGCAATTTTCAGGGGGAAGATACTTATTAATCAACACGTCTTTAGTTTCCTCATTCAAACCGCGGGTCAAAATACTATCACAACGAGATGCTACATCTGCTTGAATTGGTTTCGCAAATGTACTCTTAGTAGTACCTTCTTCTCCCAAAATTGACAATATGTCTTTTCCTAAGCTTGTAGGATTTTCTGGCACGTCTGCAAGAAATATTTGCCTAGTTAGTAATTCAGGTATAAGGTATAACCGTTATCACAAACAAATGAACAATAATAATAATATAAAACGTTGTCAAATTTCAAAAGCACTATCCATTATCACAAATGGATAAGCTACCTGTTATTACAAACAGGCAATTGACAAGTAGATTAATTTCCTAAGGTATAACCGTTATCACAAACGGATCAAACAATAATAGTAATATGAAACATTGTGAAATTTCAAAAGCTATATCCATTACCACAAATGGATAAGCTACCTGTTATCACTAGCAGGCAATTGAGAAGTAAATTAATTTGTTGCTAATACACTATCTGTCATCACAAACAAATAGGTCACCAGCTGGCACGAACAGGTATGAATGTTTCTCACATTGACAAGTGAAAAATAAAATTATTATTGTACTTACTAGTCGTGTCTCCCTCTCTCTCTATATTCTCGCCTGACGAAGCAGTTGACGAAAAGCTATCATCCTGCCTCTCTCTAGACGATGAACTAGAACGGGAATCTTCCGTCTCACACTCACTATCGCTTATTACACGAATTTTACGACGATGGCGTCCCTTTGTTTCTTCCAGATTAACAAGTCTTTTTTCCAGTCTGTTGAACATTCTATAAATATCCGACACTTCCCCTGACCGACTCCTTTTTCTCTCTCGCGAATGTTTGGGCATGATATTAAATTTTTTTATAATTTTCACTACCGAATTCCGGTAACTCGCAATGCGATGCGTATGTATCAGTACAAAAACAAAGACCGTAGTTTGGGCAAAGATGGGAGAGGGTAGATATTTTCTTTCAAAATTGTGGATGTATTGGCCAGAGGCGGAGGTACTACATATTATTTATGTATGAGACGAGGCCGAATATAATACTAATAGGTTAGCAGAACTAATTTTACAAAATTAGCTTAAAATAAATTGAGATTTAAAAAGATAGTAGCACTATAGAATTATGAAACACTAATCAAGTACAACACCAGATCAAGAACACCTGTCACTACTTAAATTGTTCCATTTATCGAATACTCTATTTACTTGAAAGTTTTGCCTAACACTAGATCTAAAAGATTCTTTTTTTCAATTTACAATTGGGACCTCTTAACCTGTTATCTTCATTTAATGTAAAAAAGTTACAAGTGTCCCAAAAGTCATCTCTTAGAATCCTAAACGTTGTAATGACATCACCCCTCTCTCTTCTCTCAAATAGTGTTGTCAGCCCGAGCCTACTTAGTCTTGTTTCATAGTTTAAGTGAGAAAAATTTAGTGGCAATTTTGTAGCTCTACGTTAAACTACCTCTATAAGGTTTATATCACGTCTGAGATGCGGAGACCAAACGGAGATACCAAATTTTAAGTGAGGTCGGACGTAACTTTTGTATAGCCTCAAGAACAAGCCTGGACTCATTCTTGGAAATGCCTTAGATATCAAGTACAGAGCTGAGTTTGCCCTGTTAACCGCTTTTGCAGTCTGCGAGGACCAATCCAGACCTATATTAATTATGAAACCCAAATCACTGACTTTCGGAACTGATTTGATAGGCTCTGATTCAAGATAATATGTGACACATGGATTGTTGTAACCGCACTGCAAAACACAACACTTGTTAAAGTTTACTCAGTACCACGGGTGCTATGGTACTTGAAGTACGACATTTTGTATTTTTTTGAGAAATTGCAGTTTGTTAACACGATACAGCCTCCGGAGCTCAACAAGTCACCAATTTTATGATTGTATATTATTCAGGGTATCTCACTGATGAACCCTATTGATTTTCAGCTCACCGGAGCCAATACAACCGGTGCTACAGTACTTTAAGTACGATATTTTTGTCATTTTTGGAGAAGTTTCAGTTTGTTAGCATGATACAGCCTCCGGAGTATATACAAGTGATGAATTTTATGATTGGATATTATTCCGAGCGTCTTAAATATGAACCCTATTGATATTGAGCTCACTAAAGCCAGTACAACGGGTGCTGTGGTACTTGAAGTACCAAATTTTTGTAATTTTTGGAGAATTTTCAGTTTGTTAGCACGATACAGCCTCCGGAGTTCAACAAGTCACCAATTTTATGATTGAATATTATTCAGGACATCTCACTGATGAACCCTATTGATTTTCAGCTCACCGGAGCCAATACAACCGGTGCTACAGTACTTTAAGTACGATATTTTTGTCATTTTTGGAGAAGTTTCAGTTTGTTAACACGATACAGCCTCCGGAGTATATACAAGTGACCAATTTTATGATTGGATATTATTCAGAGCGTCTCAAAGATGAACCCTATTGATATTCAACTCAGTAAAGCCAGTACAACAGGTGATATGGTACTTGAAGTACCAAACTTTCGTCATTATTGGAGAATTCTCAGTTTGTTAGCACGATACAGCCTCCAGAGAGTATGCGATTGATCAATTTTATGATTGAATATTGTACAAGGTGTCTCACGAATGTACCCTATTGATTTTCAGTTGACTAGAACGAGTACAGGGGGTCCTATACATCCAGATATACTGAATTTTTTGTTATTTTTGGACATGTCACAGATGAACCCTATTGATTTTCAGTTCACCAGAGCCAGTACAACGGGTGCTATGGTACTTTCATTTTGTCATTTTTTGAGAAATTTCAGTTTGTTAGCACGATACAGCCTCCGGAGTGCAATAAGTCACCAATTTTATGATTGAATATTATTCAGGACATCTCACTGATGAACCCTATTGATTTTCAGCTCACCAGGGCCAATACAACAGGTGCTTTAAGTACGATTTTTTTATCATTTTTGGAGAAATTTCAATTTTACGATTGGATATTACTCAGAGCGTCTCAAATATGAACCCTATTGATATTCAGCTCACTAAAGCCAGTACAACGGGTGCTATGGTACTTGAAGTACCAAATTTTTGGAGAATTTTCGGTTTATAGCACAATACAGTCTGCAGAGAGTATACAATTGATCAATTTTATGCTTGAATATTGTTCAGGGTGTCTCACAGATGTACCCTATTGATTTTAAGTTGATTAGAGCGAGTACAGTGGATCCTATAAATCCAGATATACTAAATTTTTGGTTATTTTTGGAGAAATTTCGGTTTGTTAGCACGATACATCCCCTGAAGTGTATACAAGTGACAATTTTATGATAGAATATTGTTCAAGGCCACAGATGCGGAAAAGTTAGTTTTAATCTTTAAAACCGTTTATTAATAATTCATCCAGGTCGTGTTGAATAAAATGAATTTGCAACAAAGAAAACACTAAAATTCTTTGTTGCTCAGATTGAAGATGAACTGGCGAAGTCAGAATTTTGAGTAAATTTTTTAAAAATTACACCACGACAAGATTTTGTGTTTCCAGATCTGAAGGACGAGAGTCATATCTCTGCAAACGATATTGTGCGAAAATTGCCAACTCCTGAGAAAAAGTTGGAACAGCAAGCTCTTTTTTAAAGTTTTCGGTTATAATATGGGTTAATGCAATGTATTATGAATAATAAATGAAGGGTACAGGGGCAAAAAGATGAATGTCACAAAAACACGTTTCCGAGAAAAACGGTTTTGAAAATTTGAAGACTGATATACATCTGAAAACATAAGGTGTCAAATATTTCTTAAACTTCATACAGTTATATCGTCTTACTTATGTAAACCTACTATAGCGATATAATGACCACAGGCGTAGAAAAAAATTATTAAAAAACCTCAAAATATATGAAATATATATTTTTATGATATTTGAAAATAAACATAATTTCAATAATACTTTTTATTGTGAACGAACATTATTTTATCTAAAAAAGAAAAGTGTTATTCAGTAAATTTTCGAAATAGCTACTTGCTCCAGGATTTTGACAAAACTTCTTCAATTCTTGGAGGTTCTGGTACTTTTTGAATGGTAATGGAAGACGTTCCTTGTACTTTCGACTTGGTAACACGAATTGACCAGCAGGCAATAAATCACTATTCCTCTGTTTTCTCTTCGGTGGTATCACCACAGAAGTAGTACTCTATCATTCTGGGCATTCCTTCAAAAATTGCCAGTTGAAAAAATACCCCGAAAGATGATCCGTCTATTAAAGAAATATATCCTGATTCTCACAATCTACTAATTTGAATGGATTAGGCTTTGTCCATTCTGCTGGAAGCACTACGGTGGCTTTCTGGTTTATTAATCCCATATTTCGATCACACTCTAGATAACTATGCCCTCTCACGGGAAAAGTCATCTTCATTTTTTTCAGTCGCTTTGTTTTATGTTCGATGAAATGCAAAGAAGATCCATACTTGTTTTGACAAAGCTACTGTGTTAGTGAAACGCGTCAACAAGTTTAAATTGAACAATAGTTCAAATATATGAAGATTTAAACAAACTATATTGTTTTATTTCATCGTATAATTCTTATTTTGGCCGCCACACGAATCACAAAAAATTTCTAATTCTTCTACTCTCAAATCCAAATAATTAAAAATGAAGTGGAACAGCATAGATGCTACTTCATCAGCTCTTATTTTGCTGTGGTTTCTGTATAACTATAAAAAAAAGATTCACCTGTAGATAGCACATGGATATTGAAGGAGTAAAATAAAAGTTGACGTTTATAGTAGACATCATTGGTGCTTATATTAGGAATTTGTAAATATTTCTAGAAATCCATGGTTATTGCCTCTGTTTTATTATTTCTCTGTGCATTGAGGCGTGCCATCCTCTTTCTTTTATAGAAGGTATCAACCTTGAGAAGGTGAAGTTTGTGTTCTGTTTCGCTATTTGTTCGGGATCTTGTACCATACTTAACTTCTTCGCCTTATACTCATCGCAACTGCTGTTCGTAGATATCCAAAACTGATGTTGAACTTTGTCACAAAAATGGTTTTGTATGTTTCATAGGAAACTTTCATCCCAGGATATTTTTCCAGATACATTTTATGCATCTTTTTCACATTCAGCTCTTCAGGTAAATAGATCCTTTCAGAATAGTGGAGGCTGTAATGCGATCTTCTACCATTGAATCACTTGATATGTTCATAAACCGCGTTTGAAGTTGCTTCTTCAAGTTTGTTTTTATGGTTAGTATGTCGACCTCTCCTATCATGTTACACATATCCAGAAGTGATCAGCTGCTTTTGGATACCTTGAAGACGTTTCGCAGATATGCCGTGTAATGAAAGCATTGCTTTATAACATATCGGCATTTCTACAGAATTATCATCACGCTGAATGCGAACCTTGTGCTTATATGAGAATGAGTGGTAATGATTTTCCTGCTCCGATGTCTCTTCACCGATGTCTCTTCACCGAGTGAAATGAAATCAGACCCTCCCAAATAGAGATGCTGTTCGTCATGTGATTCGAATCCATTAAAATGTTTAATAATCAGTTTTCGATCTCCTTCTGTGATTAGTTTGAAACATTTGAGCTTGGTGCAATCGCAACTTACACCTGTTTCATGACTCTGTAGTCGCAGTTTTTTTTTGCAACATCTCACATACGTCGACTCAACACTTTACAACGAATCCCATTTTGCGATAAAGAAAACCTTATTGGAATTTGTGCACCCCTCTCCCCTACTAAGTTTTTTTAATATTTGATAATTGGTGCACTGTCAGCTACCTTACGTATCGAATGATTCGTTCATATTTTTCAGAGTCAGAAAAAAACGTTTAACCCGAAAACCACTTGTTGACTAGACTATTATGTATTAGGGGAAAATTATTGTTGTTATAATTTTGACTTGATATGAAATTACTCCCGTACTATTATCTGTCTCATTATTATGTACAGTCCACACCTGATTATGAAAGGGGAATGACCCAACTGTTTTTATTTACAGTGTTTGAAGTGTGAATTCACATATTTCAATCTGTACACTTTATATAAACATTAGTTTCAACCCTTGCAATAAAACGTAAACGTAATTATTGAAATATTTTTATTTATCAATTTATTTACTATTTTTACAATTTATTTTTACATTGATTAGTTTTAAAGCGGCTTCTGCAATTTTAATTGGCGTCACATTTTATTTTTTTTAATTTCTAGATTGCTTGTACTGTCACCTAATAAGATTTTACCTAATTATTGAATTGTAGTTGTTCATTTTAAATGCAACATGTAGAAATATTTGAAATAAACAAATCACCAAGTATTATTTATGTATTCTTTTTGGTTAGTAGATATTTTAAAATATTTGCTTCGATTAGTTTCTGCCACACTTAGTTTTATTTTTAGAAAGTAGTGTAGTTGAAAATTACGTCAATTTCAAGTGTGAAATTCGAATTGGTTGTAAAAAAAATATTTTTATATTTACAATTTTTTAAGGGCTTATTAGACCTTTAAAAATAATAAAAAGTGAAAAAAAATAATAGTAGGATGAAACCCATTAGAAAAGGAGAGGAATATTATAAAAATGAAAGGAAAAATAATTTACGGGCGATCTGAGGTCGGGAAGGGGATGGGGGTGAGTTTTTAAGGGTAAAAAACGGTTTTTCTCGATTTTCGGCAAAACTAAAAGTCCTATCGAAAAAAGTCAAATGGCAAAATTGTAGGTAATAAAAAGATCTAAAACTTTTGTATTTACACTTTTTTCACATAACCTCAAAATTTATGTGAAAAATTCAAAAAACCAATTTTTTGGTTTTTTATTTTTTTCTTTTACAAATTTTTTTTTAACGAAATTAGGTGAAAACTTACCTTTTTATGTCCCAAATACGCTGCAATTTATTTGATTAAAAATATTTATTTTTTCACCTTATTTTGAATTAATATCGAAAAAACACCCTAATTTTCAATCGAAAACTCACCCGTCAAAATATCAGCTTTTTTCAAAAAGTTGGTATGTTTTCTGTTCGTTGAAATCTCTACTTTCCGATGGTGAAAAAAAAATATATGTTACTATAGTAAATGTTCTCAGAAAATGCAAAAAATCGAAAAAAACTCGAATTTAAATTTTTTTTTAATTATTATAAACAATTTTGAGCTATTTATTAAAACTAACACTTTAATTACTCGAAAAACATTAGATCACATGTTACATTGATAAAACAAAATACAGTCACGAGGATTTTTCTGCAACCAAGTAGAAAAAGATGCTGATGCTGACATAATTGAAACCGCGATAAAAGTTGCAATGAGTACTAAAAAACTGTAATTGTTGTGGGCCAAGATATTGATCTTTTGGTCCTTTTAAATCAGTTAAATTCATATAATCATGACATTTATTTTCTCAAACCAGGTTCTGGAAATGTAAAAGACCTATTTTTCACGTCTAATAGATTCAAACATGAATCATTAAGAAACATTGTTGCATTTCTACATTGTTTTTCTGGTTGCGATACAACATCTGGATTTGCCGCAAAAGGAAAGAAAAGTATCGTCAATTCATTATTAGACGTTAAACATTTGTCAAATTTGGCCAATGTTTTTTATAAGAAAGATGCGAGTAAAGAAGAAATAAAAAAAATGGATTACAACTAATCAAATCTATTTATAAATGTAAAAAGGAAAAAATTACACTGAATCAATTAAGGTTTCAAAAATATCAATTGGCAAAAATTAAATCATCTTTCGTTTTGGCACACCTCCCGCCCACAGAAGGAGCAGCAGAACAACATTGTTACAGGGCATATTATCAGCTTCAAACTTGGTTGGGTAACGAACTAACAGCAACAGATTGGGGCTGGAAGCAATATCAACGTGGAATTATGCCCAAATTTACACAAAAAGAATTAATTCCGGAAATATTGCTCAAAACTATTTGCTGCAGCTGTGAAACTGGATGTAACAGTTTAAAATGTGGTTGCCGAAAACATGGTTTAAAATGCACAAATTTATGTTCAAACTGTCATGGTTCTGAAAATTGCTCCAATATTGAAAAAGAAACCTACGAGGAAGTTAATGATTCAGAAGATATTGTGGATGAAGAACCAACGCAGTCTGGAAATAATGTTGGAGAGGAAGAAGGTGATAGTCATGAAGATTTCGAAGATCTACTAGAATCGGAGATGTTTGACGAATCTAACGATGAAGAAATGCCATCAAAAAGACAGAAACTAATGGATAAGTGATTAGAATTGAATATAAGGTATTTATGAATGATAAGATTAATGTGTTTAAAAATATTGTAATGAATAATGTAATCGGTATTTACATTTAATTGTACGATTTACATTTATATCTAATGAGATTTTCTATGACATAAATGTAATTAGTATTAAATAAATCAACTTTTTAATTGAAATAAATTGCAGCAATCACATTTTTTAGATGAAATTATTTATAATAATTAAAAAAAAATTGAATTCGAGTTTTTTTCGATTTTTGAAATTTTCTGAGAAGATTTACTATAGTAACATATATTTTTTTTTCACCATCGGAAAGTAGATTTCAACGAACAGAAAACATACCAACTTTTTGAAAAAAGCTGATATTTTGACGGATGAGTTTTCGATTGAAAATTAGGGTGTTTTTTCGATATTAATTCAAAATAAGGTGAAAAAATAAATATTTTTAATCAAATAAATTACAGCGTATTTGGGACATAAAAAGGTAAGTTTTCACCAAATTTCGTTAAAAAAAAATTTTTGTAAAAGAAAAAAATAAACAACCAAAAGATTGGTTTTTTGAATTTTTCACATAAATTTTGAGGTTATGTGAAAAAAGTGTAAATACAAAAGTTTTAGATTTTTTTATTACCTATAACTTTGCCATTTGACTTTTTTCGATAGGACTTTTAGTTTTGTCGGAAATCGAGAAAAACCGTTTTTTACCCTTAAAAACTCACCCCCATCCCCTTCCCGACCACAGATCGCCCGTAAATTATTTTTCCTTTCATTATTATAATATTCCCCTCCTTTTCTAATGGGTTTCATCCTACTATTATTTTTTTTGGTTTTAAAAATTATCGACCCTGGTCTATATGGTTTAAAGAATATAATAGAAATCTTGTAAATACAACGTTGATTAAATTGAAAATATTGAAAATCAAGCCACCTTAAATTGATTTAATAATTAATACCTTATTAGATAGAAATATTAAAAAAAATATCGTATGAATTGTACTAAAGATACATTTATGAAATTTTATGTATATATTATACGCGTGAAGTGAAAATATGAAACTTGAAATTGACTAAAAACTTCTCCAAGAATTTAATGTTATGAACATTTATATCAAACTATTATATATCTGTCGAAACATTTATTTTTTAATCTTCCTCATTTTGAAATTTATATTCGAAATAAAATAATTTATTTTAAACAAAGAAACGAAAAATTAGAAATGCATTTAAAAAACCGGAAGATCTTTATGTTAAATTACACTCTTGCCGTAGAAAAAATAACGTTAACTTCTTGTAGAAATATCTTTATAACCAGTCGACCATCTTAAGTAAGTATATAACATCACTACTACATGGTAAATTATTTGTTAATACTCAATATTTTGTTTTTGTTACCTTTCTTAGAATTCACTTTTCTCCCTTTATAATGCAAAATTAGTTTTTGCCACGTTAAAAAATAATATTAATGCCCATAGAAGCTCATAAGTACGATTTTAGCCTACCCTGACCATAAGAGAGGATTCATGTATGATGTCGGTATTTAATGTGGTTAGAACAGAATTAGCACAGTTTATAGCTTATAGAAGCAGTAGGCTCACTCGTTGTCGGCCCTGTTCTAGTCCATTGCTCGAGGAAGGTGATAACTGAAGAATTGGTCACTGATTCAAATCAATTTGTAATCAATTTCACCGGCAACGTGGAAGACGTCAACGAGAATCACCAGTCAATCCACACGTACTGTCGTACTTATCAGTTCGACAGCTCATTGTAATTACACTAGAAAGTGAAATACAATTGATTCTAGCGAAACATTATTATTTATGAAAACCTGAAGAAATCTTTCACTGAATCCAATAATTGAAACCATATCCACCAGATGAAGGAAGGACATTTAACCTTAGGCAAATATTAAACACCCAGAAGTCAAGAAACTTATAATAGGTGAGGCAACTTCCTCCGGTAGGGAGTCCGCTGTTGGTATTAACTTTCACCCCCTAAATTCCACCACACTCATTCCCCAATGAAACACCCCAAAACAACCAATTCCACTACTTCTGATTTAAAATATCCTGAACTAATTCATATATCCTACCAACAACTAAAATACCTTGGATTCGCTGAATCCACTATCAAACTCCTAAAGGAACCAGGTCAAACTAGCGATGAACTCCTCTACAATCACCAACATCCAACAAAACTTCCTTCCAACATCTTCAAATTCGACATCCTCAAAACCTCGTCAATTCAAACTTTCAAAAACACTTCTTTATCATCTCCCCCTAAAACTTACGCTTCCTTCGTAAGATCTCTATGTCCCACTCCTTCAATTGACCGAACAACCCTCTATTCCCGACAAGAATATAACCCTCGTCAGGAGAACCAAATCCCAACCCAGCATCAACAATCTTTTCCCATCCCAAACTCTAAACCTTAGAAACCTTGCCCCTTAATATTCTACCCAGAAATCCCTATTCAATCTCCTAAATACCTTGGAACTCTTGAACGGATACAACCTATATCTCAAAGGCAACTTTAACCGAACTGCCCTCCTCAAAACCTCCTCTCCAATGGCACATTCCTCAAAAAATCCATAATTGCACCGGTGATCCCAACATCACTATCATTATCCTCCACTTCACCCAACGTCCCCCCGTCTTATCAAAACCCACATTTTCCTTCGTCTACAGAGATGTAGACGTTTCTATCCCGCTTGAAGAATTTGAGGAGACTCTTCAATATCAAAACTTCTCTTACCCAAAAAATTGGCGAATCATCGCCAAGACTACCAACAAACCCACTTCCATGTTCCTTATTATTACGGACTCCGATATTCATTACCGCCAAGCCCTCACTTCAAGTCTCCCACGCCAACGAGAACCTTCCAACTCCAATCTGCTAACCCCAGTCCCCAAATACTGGAACCGATGCACCCAAACCGGACACTCATCCGAATCCTGCAGATCTAAACCGATCTGTCCCGCTGACAGCCAAAGCGGCCACCGTCTTGAAAAATGTGCCAAATCTGAAACCCCTATATGTAAAAATTGCGACAGCCCTCAACCCGCATTCCACCCTCGCTGTCCCAACAGGCTAGCCACCCCAAAAAAGCCAAGAAGCCGCACCTAACGAGGAAAACTATCTGAAAACACCTAACCCCGTTCTACAGAGGAACTAATCCTATATAAGGTCCCAATTCTCTAAATATCCAACCCTTATAAAACAAACATACCTAAAAAATAGGTAAAAAAACTTTTTAAGTTAAACGGTTTTATGTTAAACATACATTGCAATGTTTAAGATAAATGTACTAAAAACCAAAAAATAATAAAATAGATACAGTCGTGGGAATTATAAACATATGCATAGACTAGACTAAAATAAAATCGTGGGGCACGTCAATTGTCTACAATCGTTGATTAAAATTTTTGTTTTGTAATGTTACACTATAATTAGGCAGTTGTTCAACCGACAATTGACGTGCCCCACGGTTTTATTTTAGTCTAGTCTATGCATATGTTTATAATTCCCACGACTGTATCTATTTTATTATTTTTTGGTTTTTAGTACATTTATCTTAAACATTGCAATGTATGTTTAACATAAAACCGTTTAACTTAAAAAGTTTTTTTACCTATTTTTATTTTTTGGTTTTTAGTTTTTATTTCGCATTCTGTTTAATTCATTTAGTGCTTCATTATTGCAAAGTTTCTTGCCCGTTAGTTTATTGCAGTCCAACTCTTTGGTAGCGGCGGCCATCTTAGATTTCAATTTTGCATAGTAAATTGTATTCTACTTGTTGAGACCTTTCATTTGATACCCATGTTGATGGGATTGATAAAACCTACGTTATCCGCCATTTTGTAGAGGCCGTTATCTTGGATTTTAGTTTTATATAGTATATTGTATTCTGCTTGTTGAGCCCTTTCATTTGATACCCATGTTGATGGGATTGATAAAACCTACGTTATCCGCCATTTTGTAGCGGCCGCCATCTTGGATTTCAATTTTTTATAGTATATTGTATTCTGCTTGTTGAGCCCTTTCATTTGATACCCATATTGATGGGATTAATAAAACATAAATTATCCGCCACTTTGTAGCAGCGGCCATCTTGAATTTATAATGATAATGAATAAACATAATTGTATTGTCACCAAAATCCAAAGTGTATACAAAATTTCAGATTAATCTGTTGACAGGAAGAGGGTGAAATTTGAATTACTAAATTTGACCCAAGAATAAATAAAACAAACGGGGTGAGCTAAATAAAACCGTTTAAAAAACTCTCTCTCGCACACACACTACGCTAAAATCGTACTTGCGAGCTTCAGTGGGTGTCTGTATTCTTTGATAATATTTTTCATTTTTGCGTCTGCAAAGTTCAAAACTTTCGCAAAAATTATGACGGTTTTATCCATTTTGACAGTTTCTTATAATATCTTATTGGATGGGGTGCTCTTAAGTTTGTTTAGCTTTGTTTTTTAACTAATTTTTAATGAAGTTTTGTTCTTCACTCACTGATAAGATTACCTATGTGAAATTTGAAATTAAAACGGGATTGCTAATATACATGAAAATGTAGTTACCAACAATGTTTCTTATTTTATCATGATTTGGACAAGTATCAAGAATAGTTTGAAATTAAAAAAAAATACAAAGAATATAAAATAAAATTAATAGTAGCAATAGTCCAATTAAGTGTCCAAAATAAATAATTTGTACTGAAAATCGACACGTCTTCTTTTTTAAATTTTTGTTTGGTTAATTAAACGTTTCATGATTATTAGCACACCTGTTAAAGGATATTGGAAACATTTTTCTATATATAAATGCATTTTGTAATATAATCCTATAACAATACCAAAGAAAAAAAATTGGAATTGTTTTGTATATATTAGCAAGTTATTTATATTTATGTCTATTTTATTTATAATATTTTATTCTTTTAATTTTATTATTATAATTTGCACTTACAGATTATTTATAACTTATTAATTATTAAAGTTATTTCTTTTCACACTTTTAGTTTTATTTTTTTTTCAACACACAGTATTTTAATATTGCAAACAAGTTCATATATGAGGCGTTTACAGCAAAAGGAAAACAAGCCATACTTTTTATAAAATTTAGTTAACAGCAAACATGAATGGAGTTCATCAGTCTTATTCATTTACGAAAATAAATTATTGTCCCTTAAAATCTCATTTTATCCCAAAAGTCAGTGAAAAAAGACATGCAAACCACATTCAAAATCTTATTTTTTTTAAAATTGGTCTAAAAACGATGTTTAAAAACCTAACACGTAAATTCAAACAAATTGAAAATCTCTCAAAATCGTCTCTAATAATTTCGTGATCAATCTTCAAACATTTTAATAATTTTCTTGACCTTGTTTTGTTCATAATAAATATTTTGGGCTAGGGCTACTTTTGCTCTAAGACCCTGTTATTAAAATCCAAATTTTCACAACTTGTTTGCAATACTAGAATGTAACCTTTATATACATTTATTTATATATACACTCGACATAAACACCTACTTGAATTTTGCAGAAGAAGATTATGATTCTTATCTGCGTGTGTATACTGGTGATAGTGCTTGCATCAACGGTATACGGCATGTTTTTCTAAAAAGTAAGTACATTAAGGTAAATCCATGTAAAACTGTCTTATTTCAAACATTCTATAATTCTTTGATATTATATTTTTTCGTTGTTACGTTGAAATAGTCTATAACCATCAAACTCTCCCAATTTATTTCTTTGAGTTTTCATCAACAAAATCTCACTAATACATCATTGAGAATATTAGAAAATATTTTGAACATATGTTATAATAATTCCTATCTTTCCAATCGTCATTGACAATAAGCTGAATTTAACACTTTTGCGATTTCAACGCACCCCGTATATTCTATAGTAGATTCCATGGCATATCACTCCCCAGTAACTTTATCCCGATCCTCAAAGTCAATTCTTTACTGAAAATATAAAAAAAATACTTTAAACACTGTTATAACAATTCCTATCTTTTCAATCGTCATTGACAATATTCTGAATATATCTTTTCCAACGTATCTCGTATAGGTATTCAACAGTAAGTTTCATCGCTATGACTCCTCCCCAGTAACTTTTTCTCGTTCTACTTATTATAAAATAATTGTGGAAAGTTCCGATCCTTCCTGTACCTGTGTTAAAACTTCGTCAAAATGGTTTTTTTACATTTTTCTCCTAAACTATGATATTTATAGCAAAAATATCTCAGACAAAATTTGTAGATTATTTAATTCTCTTCAAAAAATGTCTACAATTTTTGCCTGAGCTATTTTTGCTGTAAATATCATAGTTTAGGAGAAAAATGCAAAAAACGTTTTTTTCGCGTAAAGGGAGATTGATCGGGACTTTTCACAATTACTTTATTATTAGTATTTTAAACATTTATTGGCTCTATGGGAGTAATTATATATAGCCTGCCTGTCTGATGTCTAATTGATTGAAGTAATTCTAAATCCTGGAAACATTAAAAAATACTTTGAACACATGTATTTCTATTTTCTCAATCGTCATTGACAAAAAGGCCTGAGAGTTCTGTTAATACTGCTACTTTTCCACCGCACCCCCTATTCATACAACAAATATCATGCTATAAGACCAAAAACTTCCTCTCGACCTCCAAAATTAATTTATCTATTTTCTATTCTACGTCACGCTTGTTTATTAAATAAGATTTGTTCATTAAAAATGATCCATTCTGTTAAAATTATAGTATTTAGATAAGATCAGATGGTTATCGTCTACAAAATCGTAACAAGTGATAAAGGCAGTAGACTTCAGAAATAAATTTTCTGACTAACCCATTCATCATTTCTCATCTGAACTATCAGAAGGATCAATTTGAATTACACATTTTTCTAGCTATTAGTAGAAAGGTTACAAGCATCGATAAAGTATGTAGTGGTCGCCATCTGTTAGGAGCTGTCCGAACTTCGAGAATAATCTAACTGTATGATTGAGAAATTGATGTATAGATGGCAGCATGAGTTTTAAATACATTTAAATTTTAATAAGATTTAATTCTGTAATTGTAGTTTAATCAAAGCAATACATATTTAAAAATAATGGTGAATTATTATAATAATATAATAAATTAAAACCAAACGATATAAATAATTCTAACCTACAATGTTTGGTAACTTCATTTATAAGCGGTCGTTTGGTAGCATAGAAGAAAATTGTTCGTTTTTAAATACGGGGATCTTCAAAATTACAGAACGTTTTGTGGTCGAAATCTTGATGTGATACTTATTTATAAGTATCACGTATTTCATTATACGTTTGGGCATTTCTTAAATAATGTATTTAGATACGTACATTGATATGATTAAGTCAACTGGTTTATTAAGTTCTACCCTTTATAAATATACTGCTCCACAAAAGTTAAGGTAGTTCAATACGAAGATTTTATTTTAACAAATTATAATTTTTGTTCACCAAGTGTTTATATATTATACATTGAATGTAATTTCTTTTATATAAACGTTTGTGTACCCTTTTGCGTAGTACGTTTGCAGTTTGAAACAACAAGAACAATTTAAAAATTGTGTACCTACTTACCTAAAACTTTTGTGGGGTAGATTATTTAATTAATATTCAATATCGTTGTTATATTGATTAGCAAACATTTATTATTTTTTAGGATAGAAAAACCACACAGAAACACACACATACACACACACACAACATTATCACATAACCAAACTATACTCTCACACAGGAACACATCTAATTTTATGGCGGTATAGTTCTGGTGACAAAGGGACATATTACGTAGTGTTGCTTATAAGAGGGAAAAAAATAAACTAATTTATAATGTATGTTGTGTGTTTCGTCATTTTACAGAAGAAAATTATGATTTTGATCTGTCTCACAATCTTGGCAATAATTATAACGTGTACCATCGGAGGATATCTTGGATTGGTGTAAATTTTTCGGGTAAGTGTGAATATTTGAAAAAAAAATGATATTTATAGTCATTCTTTTTTATTTATAATTTTATTTGGTATTAAAATGGTAAATTATGATAATTGAAACAATATGTTTTGTTTTCACAATAAAGACTAATTTGATTTATGCTGAATAGTCGGGAATTTTTATTTTTAATCTATTTTGTTGTTTTATATGTATAATTTCGTCGAAATGTGAATATTTCCATAGTGACGTTTCTCTGACATTCTCAAAAAAAATTTCGTCGAATTTTTCCATATGCAATGATGAAATAGATCAAGAAATTTAAATTTTGACACCAGAAAATACCAAGAAAACATAGTCATGTTTAGAAACAGTTTACAATATTATATAGATTTTAACGGGGTTATAATGCACTGAAACCTAGCGTATGTTGTGACCCCCACTAACAGAGCTGTTCTCGCTACTACTACAAATCGTCTTCCAGTTCCAGGGTTCTAATAGACTCTAGTATTTGGGACGCCTTCAAGGAGGTTAGATCCTCACTCTCGCAAGTTTCTTGTCCGAACCGTTTTTTGCGTTGCCTTACAATGGCGAGGCATTCTAGAACTAGGTGATCCGGAGTTTCTTCCTCCTCCCCACAGAATCTACATTCGTCAATTTCTGCTAGACCTATTCTCATTAGGTGCTTCCTAAGGCGGCAATGCCCTGTAAGGAAGCCCGTGAGAAGATGTAGCTTATTTTTATTGATATCCAAATAATTATTGAATCTAGCAGTATCAAAATTCCGCAGGAGCTTTTTAGAATATGGATATGGAAAAGGCATATAGGTCTGTATACCACGGGCTTCCCACTGGCTTCCCCATATTCGGGATTAGGACGAGCTTAGCTCTCTGCATGTCCTCCGGAAAGTGCTGCTCACTTAATAAGTGATTCATGCCGTTCTGCAGAAGTACTGGTTTGCTTTTACTCAAACCATTAATTGATTCAGGCTTCACCCCATCCGGACCCGGGGATTTTCCCACCTTGAGCTTTTCCCCTGCCATCTGTATTTCTTCCGCGGAAAACTATCTTGGTCCCTTGCTGAAATTGGTGCTATTATTCTGTGGGAACAGTGCTTCGACCACGCGGAACCTGTCCTCTCCTTCGATGTTGCTAGGTTCGCCAATCTGCAACGTTCTGATTGCGATTCTGTACTCTTCCCTCCATCTATCTTCATCCAATGCCTAGCACAATTCCTTCCAACATTCTCTCTGGGCCTTTTTGATTTCCGCCCTTGGTGCTTTCTTATTAGCTCTATATATCTCTACTATCTTCTTGTTGTCCCCTTTGCGTGCGTATCTGGTCAACATTCTCCTTGCCGGTATGCAGGTACTTCACATCTCTGCCAATTTCTTGTTCCACCAATGCCTCTGAACCTCTTCGTATTCTTAGTGGTAGCCACCTTCGAGATGCCCAGTATTTTCTCGTAGAGTCCCTCGAAGGTCTCCTCTATTTCTTTACATTACTTATACATCTTGACAGTAGAGACCCCGTATATCGATCGACTTCCTTTTTTTATATTAATCCCTACCTCAAAGGTAATGTAACCGTGGTAGGTAAAAAATTGTGCATCAAGAACGTCCAATCCTCCCATCTTTCTCGTCACACTGTTTGTTGATACGGTAATGTCCATGTGGGATTTCGAGTAGCCCCATGTGAAAGTTAGTTAGTTGTTGTTCATAACCACCATATCTCTCCCCGCAATCCAGTTTTCCCATAATGCTCCTTTGTCATCAGTGGCCAGTCCTTGTATGGCTCCCTTCCTCCCAACATTCGACGAGATATAGACGGTCAAGAGATTCCAATCTTTCATGTCAATCACTTCAAATTGACGGACCTATTTCTTGAGGTTTGACAGGTTCTCATTCCACCAAGAAGCATTATTATCTGATCGAGATTTTGACAATGGGCAGCTGGAATGAAAAGTTTCCATTATTGCCTCACTGATCTGTTAGACTCTTTGTTCCAGGTCGTAGTGCTGGTAATTTATCCTATTTGTTTCGATCTGTTCTAAACTATCCTTCAGATTGGTCTTGTAGAGAGAACAATCCGTGTTTCTACGATTTCGGATTGAAGGAATTGAGGTGGTATCTCCCTCTATCCTAAATTCGAGATCCTACGGTTCGTTCATCACCCTTCAATCTTTTACATTTTTTCTAGCAGCAACATTAACTATTTTGTTACGTGCATGATCTCCTCTCCTGCTCTCGTGACAAAAGTGGGGGTTATCCTCACGTTTAAGGTCTCAAGATAATTTGCTAAGATATATTCTAATAAACAATCACTTTGGCGTTGTTGTTAGTGCTTCCCAACACGGTATTATGTGCGTGAGCATCCCAACCAATTTTGATAGGCAGCCGTCTGCTGTTGCAGTGTCTCTCTAACTCTTGTGACGAAGTCTCGGTCGATACCCCCAATGTTGAAGTGAACCAATTACAAACTTTGTTCTAAAATTTCAAATGAAAAACTAGCCGATATACTGAAAGGTTGGGCGTTCAACATGAAACGTGCAGACAAAAATAAAGTACAATGAAAACAATTTGGAATATTTCTGCTAAAATCGTATCGAAGAAGTTCAACTAAATGTATTTAAAGATGTAATTTTAGAAAATGCAATAAAGGTGCGGGCAGCTAAAATAAAGAAGTTGCAAACAATTTCCGAAAAAAGAAAAACAAGTTCAGCCGCTCTTAATGAGAAAGAATGAAACAAAAACATAGTGTTTCAATTTCAAAAACGATATCTTTTCCATGCTAAACAATTAATTTAAATAAAAAATAATTATAATACAGATTTCAACGATTTTATTTTCATTTTCAGAAGAGCATATACCACCCCGTCGTATATGTATAATTATATAACAACAAGCATTGTGTTTTGTTCCAAATGTTTAAAAAAATCATGTAAATTCATTACATTCTAGAAATTCTAGTCAAGCTGTAATATAGTGAGCTAATAATAAAAAAAAATATTGATACTGCTGCATCAAGATTAAAATTTTGTTGTTAAATATTTTAACTAAAACTCGTTTAATAAAATAGTTTCCAATTGAAACTCACTACATTATCAGGCTAGGCATATTAGGATTTTTAAAGGAAAGTTTTTCTATACTTTTGATCTTTTTGGGTCGCTTAAAACAAGAATTTGAAGTTTGGGGGCAAAAATTTCACAGTTATGGAAATATGACCATATTGGGCGCGCTCAAGCAGCACAACGGTTAGTCTTACAAAAAACGTTATACATAATAAATGTAGGAAATTTCGTTTACTTGAATTTTGTTTTGAAGGAATTATCAAAAAACGCTTCTTTTTTTAAATATATGCCAAAAACTGAAAAATTTAGTCTAAAAGTGCCCAAAAATAATGTTCCGGGCAAAATGTTTCCGTGATCATCAACCCAAAAAACATAAGGAGTGAGCAAATGAAAATTACAGCAAAACTTTTTTCTGAGCCTCAATTTGTTTGCTAATATGCCTAGCCTATAATATGTATTCTTAAAGAATTTTTATTTCTAGTACCAAAATAAATTTTATTCCTATTTGGAACCCTGTTAATTTCATTTAGTTCAATCTATGAATCTTAAAACAATGCGATGTTAATCGGGAAGCAGTAAGTGTAACAAATGAAATTTTTAAGTCATATCCTTTTTGCAGAATTTGCATAGCAATAATATTCTGATTTTTACTGTGTGATATTAAATATTTTCGTTAAGTATTAAAACTTGTTAGCAAGATTTAGATAATACCTAAAGTGAAAACACATTTCAACATATCTTTAAATTTCATATATACTATTCAACTATTGATTCTTTTTTTGACACTGTATATACATACATTTATGGGCATAAGTGATGAGCCGACTGAATATCTCTCTCTGGATTGGTTAGAGATATGAAAATGAAGTTTGGTATGCATATATTACGCAAAAAAGTACACATTTTAAAAATATTTTGGCAATCGTACCATTTTGGTTAAACTGGAAGGGAACAACTACATCGTTATTTGAAATTAACCTTATATATTAATGGATTTTTCAAATCTACATAAAATTTTAGGGTACTTTAGTAGGAAATACTTTTTTCCAAAAATGCATACTTTATGAGTACCTTTGTAGATCCTTATAAATTATATTTGTTCAAGCAAACGCTTAAATAATCGTAAAATATTTCTATAGAGTGACTACTAGGAAGGTCAAAGATAATTGAATATGCGTAGAAAACTCTCCATTGTATACAGGGGGCGCGTAAAACGTTTCAGAAGTTGAACAAATTTCTTTATTTTTTTTAAATGGAACCAATTTTTTTCAGTTTTATTGAAATCATTGATAATCAATAAGGTATGGCAGAAATATTAAAGTTAACAATGTCTTCAAAACTATTAGGTTTAGGTATAAGGGATGTAAACATGAACTTTCAAAGTTCAAACTTTGAAACTTTTTATGCGCACACTGTATACATTGAATATTTATTAAAACATATTGAAATACCTTTGACGTTTCTAGTAGTTACCCTACAGAAAGATTTTACTATTCTTTAAGCGTTTGCTCATACAAAAAGTATTTATTTGTAAGGGTCTAGATTCTAAATACGTAAATTTTTTAGGAAAAAAGTATTTTATACCAAAGTACCTTAAAATATTACGTAGATTTGAAAAATCTAACTGGAAGTGGTACGATTGTCAAAATATTTTTAAAATATGCACATTTTTGTATAATATATGCATACTACTTTCATTTTGCTATCTCTAACCATTTCAGAGATGTTAACTTTGTTCCACATCATGTATGCCCATCATTGTATATTTAGACTGTTAATTATTTATATTCATCAAAAATTTTGTTTTCGGTAGTAATTTTAATTCATAAAAATGATTTATTAATAGTAAAAATTATCGTTGAAATGTTTTTTCATGCATTATTCTCTAAAATCTAATTTAGTGTACAAAACAAATGGAAGTATTTCGAAAAAAAAAGTTGGAATACTTATTTTTTGGGCATTTAAAATTTTTTCTGAATATGCCATTTTTGACGAAAGAATAAAAAATGGTTATATTTATATTTACCCCATTTGGGGAATGTAATTAATTTTGTAAAAATGTTCTGTAATAAAATTCTCAAAATACCTATTTTTCGACAGCAAATAAACGTTATAAATATTGAAATATAAGTAGAAGATTACCGAAATTTATTTTAGTAAAATGCCTGATTAAAAGAGGTAGGTAAGTCGCTCAGAAAATATTGAACCTACTAACCAACGAGGTTAAATAATTTAAATTAAATTTAACCTCATTGCTACTAACTTAGGGAAACAAATTTGTACAACAAAGTCGCATACTAAAAATTGCAGGAAATTATTATCAAGTTTACTCCACCACTAGAGGCTGTAGTTGATAGAAAAGAAGGTACAAATACGGAATATGAGTGTGATATGGAATACCGGCCGTTTTACAATACAACGTGTCTCTATCTGGCGGCAAGTAATTAAACTTACTGATTCTATGCGACCTTATTGTTTATAAAACGCTACAACACAGTCCGTTAAGTTTTTAGTCTATTATCTGTGATAATTGAGAATCAAACGCTAGATACATTTTTTGTTGCATATTTGTGTAAATTTTTTAACATTTTTACTAATTATGTAAATTTAGTTTCACTTGAATTTATCTTTTTTTTTTTGGATTTTTAACAATTCCATAATTGTAATACTAAAGCAAATTGAGGCGTACTACATTTTGTCAGTAAATATGGCGCATTTTTACAGAAAATACTTCAAAGTAGTATTTACTACACAAGTAGTATTTCAAGGATTAGCTACTTTACAGCAAGTAGCGGCCACTATACTTTTATCATTTTAAAGTCATTATTACCATTAAGTAAAATATTTATTGTAGAAATTCCAAACTATATAGTCGCGATAACTAAAAAACCATCTCAAAGTTCCCGAAGCCATGATAAATTTCCCATTGTCACTATGAAGTTCCGATTCGAACCTACAATAATTAAGTGCTAAGTGCGCATATATAGCCTGGTTTGATCGCGTTTACAAAAATTAGTAACAAAAATAAAAATATCGTGTTTTAAAATTGTGGCTATAAATGGGAACAAAACAGAGTGTTTTGGCCCAAAAATTTAATGTACAGTAAAAGGAAGAGTCTAAAAGCTAATCCAGATTTTGAGACATGGGAACAATTTCCATGTATTTTAAAATATGACAACGTTCCTACCATTCGCGAAGTATTATATATAGAAAAGAAATTAACTCACGATTTGAACGAACTAATGTCGCCATTACCTACAATCTGGGATATATTTTCGTCCATATAAAGTGACCGTTACATTAAAGTTATTTTTCTAAGTAATTGGAACTTTGTGGTAATTTTAAGACAAAGTGGGAAGTAAAAATTACTGTGAAGTAGTTTTCGTGAGTAGCAAGACCCGATCTCGCTTTCTGATACTTTGATGCTGCTTGGGTGAGATACCTATCTTAATCAGTCTTCCGGTACATTTATAATTTCTTCGTATAATATATTTTTTTATTTTTTGTTTGAGCTAATTCATGATGCTACTTTAATGAATCTTACTATCATATTTTTTTAGAAAATGTAATTTTTTAATGAATTCTAGTATAAACTATTTACAACGTTTATTTGTTGGTAAATTTAGAAAATTTTAGAAACCGTAGAAATAGATGGGTAGACGAAAAAAACTTGTTCTTACATGGAACTGTCTGCACAATCAGTAGCATTTGAGAGGCCTAAAACGAATACGTCACTCGAAGACAGTACCTTCCTCGAGTACCTGCAATTTGCTTTCTAAAACTATTTTTTTATTTAAATTGGTACTGTTCTTCTCGTCCCCATTATTTTTTTAAACACTAGCCATAAAAATGAACTTGTGTCTCGTCAGAGCCAGCGGTTAATGAACAACTTAAAAATGTCAAAAAACGACATAAATAATAAATAAGTTAAAACCGAAATATCTGATAGTAAAAAACAATAAAAAAATGAGGAAAATAAAATGCAAGAGAAAGAAATCGAAATAAATGTAGCGAAAAAAGTCGATAATAAGAAATTATGTCACTCTTGTGGATAATATATGAAGTACCAATTCTTCAACTAGGTTAGATTTTAACGCACTGCAACCTTAACCCAATTCATGAACTAAAAGAAGAAATAATTTTAAAACATTGTTGCTTGAAATGATGACAGATAGAGAAAATTCTAAATGAGTAACACAAGTTTATTTTTAAAATGGCTGTTTGCTATATACAAAAATATATCTAATTTGCAATGTTAAACAAATATTTTAAAATTTCGTCAGCTTTCTATATAACATATTTATCTAAGTATCGAAAATATGTTTCTTGTCTTCCGCCAAATGCCCAACCACTGTTTGATACGTTTTTTGTTCTCGTCGATGTTTTTCTTTTCAAGCATTCTCGTAGGCTTTCAAAGATCTCTATAAAATTGAACATAACTTGCCTATATTGTCATTTTCAAAAGAATATATTTATATAGGTATGTAGATAATTTTATACTCAATTTCAAAAAGTTAGCGTAGCATTTTGTGAATTAGGTATCTATTTTTTGAAAAACTTAAGTACTTTTTTTAATTCTGACGAGTCCGAATCAGTTGATTTTATCAAAATTTCGTAAAACGAAATTATTTAAAATATAACTATGTTTGACTTGACAATTTTCTAAAATCAAAGTCAAACCTGAAAATTCTGTGATTCTTCTGTCGTTATCAATTTCGCTATTAGATAATTTCTTTTAGTTCGACGACGCTTTTTTATCTTTTTTCAGGTTTAAATAAGGTAAATTGTCCTGTTAGTTCGGTAAATGAAGGGACTCACTGACATAATTGTATAGCGGTTGTTTGTTGTGGTGGAATTTGTAGGTCTTGAGATTATATTTATTTGCGGTAGGGCGACTAAATGTCTAAAAAGGCGGGACAACACCTAATCCCAGAATTCACTAAGGAGCCAGCCAAGTGTGCAAATTGCAAAAGCGAGCACCCTGCGAACGCCGAGATCTACCCAGCATTTTTTTGAAAGAAAATATGGCTGAAAGAGCGAAGAACAACAAACCCGCTCCCACAAAATACATTCCAGCATCAATACCCAAATAAAACCCATGGCTACAGAAATTCAACAATACGACATATTTCCCCAGTCTTTCTATCAAAAACACCCTCAAATCTCCAATTTTCAACCCCAAGCAAATAAAACAAACAATCATCCCTCAAATATAAACAGCGATATTGATAAGTTCTCCGAGCTTAACAACATGGTCAAGGAGCTGGTCAGCCTAGATAAATGATCGAGAACCGGTCAATTCTCGAGATCGATCGTTCGCGGAGCGTACACATTCGTGAACGAGTGAAGTCGAACGTATAGTTCGCATGAAGTCAATTCTCGGGTATATCTTCAGAAATTAATATTTTCGAGATCGTCCGTTCGCGGCGTCATAAGCGTAGGTTTGTGAAAATTGCAATTCTCAGGTAACGAATCATGAGCTAAACGTTCCCAAACGGTCGCTTAAGTAATTGTTCGGCAACGAGTGCTCTTTATCAGACTTTCGTTGAGTACGTTGAGTTGAGCGAGTTTTTTGTTAACTGTTTCCTGTGTATTATTTAAATATTTGATTCTTTCTCATCCATTGTGCCTTATTGAAGTAAAAATGAATGTAGAGGAAATGTTGTTAGACAATATGAATGATATAGTGAGGGTAGCTGAAATTTTGGTACAAGAAGGTGTTGAAAGACATGAGATATTTCAGCTGAATCCATTTCATAATTTAATAGAAAATATGTTTATCCGTTTATCTCGTTTGGACAAACAATAAGTTCGAGATTTGATAGAAATGTTGAGTCACTTTCTCACTGGTTGCACTGAAATTTTTTGCATCTGGAAGTTACCAAAATGGATATTGGTGCAAATGTTTGGATATGAGTCAGCCAATCTTCTGTGAGTAGGTGCATCGAATAGGTTTCTGCTGCTCTCAATTCCAATTAAATTTTCAACGAACATGTCAAATTTCCTTCGACAATTGGAGAATGTGAAATTCTACGTGAAAAGTAAGTTCATTATTATTGATTTAAATGAGTATTTTATTTTCATATTCAGTGTCACCATTATAGGTACCTATGTGAATTTATTTTACTTATTCAAGTGGAATTGTTTTTTCTTTTGATTTTCTAATGATATAATTCCAAGAAAAACATTGTTGGCCACTCTTTACTAGTTTTTAAATTAAATGAATTCCCATATGTATAGCATATAATATTAATGTCCAAAGATTAATCTTTAATATAATTTTATATATTTTACAGTTTCAATCAGACATTCGGGTTTCCTGGAGTTATAGAAGTAATAGACTTTACCCATGTAGCCGTTGTATCCTCATCTGAAGAGAGAGAAGAACATTTATATGTCAACAGAAAAAAATATCACTCATTGAATGTTCAACTAGTAATCATTTCCATCCTGTGTGATATTGTTCACATTCATACTATGAACTTTTATTTTAGATATGCAGTAGTCATTTTCGTATTATGAATGTGAATGCCCGTTTTTCAGGATTTACAACCCAACAAGAACAAAATCTGAAAAATACACTTAAAACAAGTTCAACCCAATATTGTGTCAAAGATTATTATTGTGTATAGTTTTGAGGTTAGTTCACGCCAAAGACATATGTAACAGAAAAAAGGACAAAGATTATATACAAGTTCCCACCACAAATCAATTCAATTCACGTAGAACACCCATTCCTCGATGTATTTTGCCACGATGCCAAGTTTATTCTTCTTTCGAAATGAGCGAATACTTTCGTTGGAACAAGTAGCTGAAGATATGCCCGAGAATTGACTTGGATTCGAACTATACGTTTGACTTCACACGTGTACGCTCCGTGAACGATCGATCTCGACAATTGACCCATGGACAAATAATTATATTTATAAATTACTTTCTCTATGAGGTATTCTGTGCTGCTAAGTGACGCGAGAATAGAATTGTTTTATGGCGTGAAGCTCAAAACCATAGAGAAAGTAATTGTATTATTTGTCTATGCTCAAAAACATGCACATGTTTGGGCTGAACTTGTTTTAAGTGCATTTTTCGGATTTAAAATTTTGTTCTCGTTGGGTTGTGAGTATCATTTTGTTTTTCTGGTCAAACATGAACAATAAAAGAAATAAGCTGATGTCTGTTGAACAGGATGTATAGTAGCTCACCTTTGTTTGCTTATCCAAATCATGAAATCTCCTATGTGGAGTGGTCAAAGAATCTAAATCTCTCATAATATTGTCTCTCAACACCTTGTGCCAAAATTTCAGCCACCCTCACAATATTATTCATATTGTCCAACAGAATATCTTCTACATTCATTTTTAATTCAAAAAAGCACATTGGAGGAGAAAGGATTAAATATTTAAATAATACACAGGAAACAGTCAACAAAAAAATCGCTTAACTCCACGTACCCAACGAACGTCTGATAAAGAGCACTCGTCGTCGGACGAACATTTGGGAACGAATAGCTCATGATTCGTTCCCCGAGAATTGCAATTTCCACAAATCTACGCTCATGCCGCCATGAACGTATACGTTCAATGAACGGACGATCTCGAGAATTGACCCCTTCTCTCCTCTGATCTTTTTCAAGAGATGAGGAAAGCGACAAACAAAACAGAAAAATTCACTATCTAAAATAACTTCGTTGCTGGTGTTACATCTTAGTCCAGTCGGTAGAGGTTTGGACTGTGTCAAACTCAGAAATAACAATGTAGACATACTTTAAATGGCAAGTACAATAACACCTTAAAATGCTGACAAAGAAATTTATTAGGAAAAAAAGTTATTAATAATTTAATTGGGAAATTCGCGTTTTTTAGCGTATTTTTTTAAATAAATCAGCAAGATGACTTTGTACGAAAAAATGCTTCATATATGATTTATTTGTAATAAAAATAGTTGCAAAATGCCGGTGGTCCGATTTTGAAATTTTCAATAACAAAGCCGTGAGATAGAAAAAACGGTAAAAAACGTTGCTGTAAAAATCACAATTATAAACCAAAATGTATTAAACTTTCGAAAATTATAGTTTAATTTATATAAAATAATGACGCAAAAGCTGAAAATCAGGAAAGCAAAACTTTTTGTTCTATGAGGTTTTATAAATCTACTGCATCAAAAACTCAAGGCTTTGCCTGCTCCACTGCTTTGTCAGCACGAATTGTTGCAACCGTGGCGATGGGAACTTGGTTGGAAGAGTTTATTTTGGAAGGCTTTACTGGCGACAGCTGCTGACTAGTGGAAGGGCCAGCGACAGCGTCACTGGAGTTTAATATTTTATTCGATAGGATCTTTTGGAAACTTGGTGAGCTATCTACATAACCTTCTGCGTCGATAGAAGATTTCCAACCTCCGAGGCGTTTAATATTTGTTAGTCCTTCTCCGGAATCTGCAAGCTGATTATTCTGTTTGCACTAAAAGGCGATTGCCGTCCTTTGTCGCTAGAACCTTTGACCCCTTAGAAGTTTTATCGCCTTTCATTCTTCTTATCAAGCTAATGATAAAATCACTGTGGGATTTAAATTATGATTGGGATGAAATTGCACCAACTAAAATCTGTCAACAATGGCAATCTGTCTTATTGCAGCTTCCGATTTTGTCGAAGCTAGAAATTCCAAGACAATATTTCTTTTGTAAAAGATTTTAGCTTAACCTTAGTTGGATTTTGTGATGCCAGTAAGTCTGGTTATGCCGCTGCGGTTTATGCCAGAACTGTAGCCACCAATATGGTCAAAAGTACTCTTTTATATTCTCAAGCTCGCGTAGCTCCTAAATTAGCTGTTACTTTACCTCGTTTGGAGTTATGTTCTGCTGTTTTACTCGCTAAAATCCTATTCCATATTAGGAACACCTTTGCTCATCGTTAAGCTATTCAAAATATTTTTGCGCTTTCGGATTCACAGATGTCTCTTCATTGGATTCATTCCCATCCTAAACGATGGAAAACTTTTATTTCTAATAGAATCTCTCTAATCCAGAAACTGGTTCCTTCAGAAAAATGGTACTTTGTGCCAGGCAATCAAAATATTGCTGACTGCACTTCTCGTAGTCTTGATATCTCTACATTTATGCAAAAAATGGACTGGATTCACGGTCCTACCTGGTTGTCATACGACATACCGCGATGGCCTATAAAAACACCACAAGAAATAATTATTAATAGTAATAATAGAGGTTCCAATTACGAGCCTCATGAGTTAGTTGCCACAATAACCATCGCGGCAATTGAAGGACCTCTTTATAAAATTATAAATCATTTTTCCGCCTTTAATAAAATGTTAAATTCCTCGGTTTATGTTCTCAAGTTTTTAAAATTATTACCCAGAATTTTCCCCATCAACAAAAAGGATTTGGACCAAGCCGAAATCCATTTAATTCGCACTGTTCAAACGAAACATTTTTCAGATATTTTTAAGGCGATTGCCAAGCAAAAGTTACTGAAACCTAATATTCGCCGTCTCAAACCATTTATTGATAAACACGGTATAATGCGTGTCGGTGGAAGATAAACCAATTCTTTATTAGAATATGATCACCAGCATCCCATTTTGTTACCCAAATTGGACAATTTTATTACATGTTTAATTGACCATTACCATAAAAGATATTGTCATACTGGTTCAAATTTGCTTTTATCTTTTTTGAGACAAAAATACTGGATTTTGTCTGCTAGAACTATTGTGCGTAAACGTGTTTGGTTATGCAATCGTTGTTTTAAAAACAACCCTAAACCAGTATATCCCATTATGTCCGATTTACCCTCGGAAAGAGTTAATCAAACTAAAGCTTTTATGACGACTGGTGCTGACTTTACTGGTTCTTATCCCATATAGATCCAAGTTTGCAGTTCTAGCCGCTTCCAAAACAGACTCTGGCAAATCGTCGTCTGAAGAATCCATGAAAAAGCTGCGACGCTAAAATTAGTTTTTTCTGACAGTTTTATTTTTTCTTTGTTGCTACGGTGATTCAAAGTGACAAATAAAAAATGTCAGATGTTTATTATTATTTGACATTCATTTGATGAGGCTTATACCAGGGCCTTTAAAAAATTATTGCAACACACGTTTCTTCTTATTAAAAATTATAGTAGAATTCTAATAAATTTCTTAATTTTTCAATCATTTTGTAAACTACAACCATACAAATATATATTTTAAATATTCAAATGTCAGTATACTCCCCAAAAACTTAACAAATTTACTTTTCCGCAGTAAGTAACTAGTGCGCAAAACTGCCTCTTTCAACACTAAAATGAGTACGGAAATGTGGACTTTTCCGCACGCTAGTAGCAAAAATTAATTTTTAAATTTTCCCTGAAATTTGATAGTCACCTAACCTAAACTCTTTGTGTAAGGACTGGTAACCTTTTTTATCTAATAGAGGTAATCCAAATACTAATTTCCAAGAAAAAAAATCACAATTTCAATCTGTCGAAAAATCAATTAGACTAGACAAGACCAACAAATTTCACCACAACAACATGCGCTGAGAAGTATTGTTAGGTTGAGGTATTTTCTGGTCTTCATTTATTGGACTATGGCTGGAATATAAAAATTCGGAACTGAAATATACGATACTTTTTGGACTCTTCAGAATTAAATTTATCACCAGGATATACTTCAAGTTATATAAGTGTCAATTGAATTTAAAAATAAAAAATATATTTCATCTATTAAATGTAATTATACTAAATTTCTAGCGTCATTTTTGAAATGGTGCATATAAAAAGTGAGATTTGAGTAGTCAAACACATTTCATATAAGTAGTTATTCTACGGATATTATTAAAAAAAATATGTTGTAGTAAATAGATTAATTCGAAAAGAAAAATATGTGGTGTTCCGCATTTATGTATGTTAATATCGAATTGATAATAAAATTTATTTCGAACAGACGATTACTAAAAACGGTTCCTTCGAAGATATAAATTTCACAAAAACACATGTACGAACGATTTAAGCAACAATCGGCAATTGTATTGAATATTTGTTAAAGACATAAAATCTCTTGAAATATATCCCAATCTACGCAAGAAAAAGTACAGGAAGTTTTGGAAAATGATATACTTATACGTCAATGAAAAAAAATGAAATTATACAGTACTGTTAGTCTAAGAAGAGTAGAAAGTACTACCTCAAGAGCCAGAAGCAAAAGTACATTTAATCAAGGCTTTAAATGCCACAGAGATGCCAGAATCTACTGCAGATATTACGCCGAAGATCGAGTGGTCTAATATTAGTCAGCAAAAAGAATGGCAAAGGGGAAGATATAATGTGGCACCACGTTACACTTGGGAAGGTTATTTTTAAGTAGATTCAGTAGAGTTGCCGTTTGTTGCTGAAATATACGGTAATAGATTAAATGCACGCAGAAAAATGTTTAGTTAAAATATACAGTTATCACTAATATGACTCTTACCGTATGAAATTTCTATAATGTTGAAATATTATTTTCATTATCTACAATTAACTAACGAAAACAAAAAAATTCTAAAAAGATATTTTGGAACGTTTTTAGTAATTTCTTTCGTAGTATATAGGACTTCACTCTGTACAAATAATGGCAATATATTAAATCTCCTCTATCTTCTTACTAAAATATCATTTCAAAAAAATATCATTTTAAATTATATAATTATTCATTATCTGTTAAGGTTAATCGGCTGTTTTGGGACCCTGTATATCGAAAATAAGTTGAAGGGGGCTAATATACAGGATTGGGATAAAGTAAGGAACCAAGTAAATATCTTTTAAACGAAAAGAACGATATTTATGGAAATTTGCAGGTAAGTGCAATTTAACAAAATGCATCTGATGCGCATTTTTTTGTTAATAATATACTTCTGGTTTAACCGGAAATGCCATCAACTTCTTTAATTTAAATGGGACACCCTATATATTTTTACAGATTTTGAAAGAGCTCGTTATTTTGAATTCATACATACTGAGTTTAGTGAAAAATAATTTGTAAAAACGAGGAATAACTCACTGTCAGTTGTACAATAGGTGTACATTTCATTATTTTAGAATAATGAGAAACAAAATTACTTCAAATCTTCAAAATGCTCGCCGTTTACTTGCTGACAATATGCCATCCTATTAACAAATTCTTGAGTCCCTCTTTCGAAGACTTCTCCACGTATTAGTTCACATTCATCAATAATTATTTGTCTCGATTCCTGTAAGTTTGTTGGTCGTCTAACGTAAACACGTGATTTTAGATAACCCCAGAGAAAAAACTCTAACGGGCTAAGATCTGGAGAACGAGCAGGCCACTCTATGAATCCTCTACGTCCAATCCATCGATTTGGAAAGAAAATACCTAACCCGTCTATCATAGTGGGGAGGTGCTCCATCTTGTTGAAACCAAACATTTTGTGGTAATTGCCCATTCTGTTGAAGTGCAGGAATAATTCCGTTATTTAGTAGATCCAAATAAGCCTATTTTCGACAATTCCCATCCAAACATTTAACTGGATGCTGGGTATGTGCTCCATGAATCCAATGAGGATTCTCATTTGACCAATACCTTGAATTATGGCGATTAACTGTTCCATTTAAACAAAAAGTTGTCCCATCGGAAATAACTATGTTGGAAGCAAAATTTTCGTCGACATTACAGATGTCCCTTAGCCGTTCGCAAAATTCCAGCCGTCGGTCAAAATTATCGTCTGACAATTCTTGAACCAACTGTACCTTAAACGGATGAAACTTTTCACTTTTTAATATCTTTCCTACAGAACGTCGACTGATACCATGGTTTAGTGCCAAATTTGTGGTGGAAGTTTGAGATGATTCTTTTGTTTAACAGTTTCGTTCTTTGCAGTCTGCGGTCTTCTAGGTTTTAGCAAATTTTTTACCATCTCAGTTGTATTAAAACGTTGTAATGTTTTAGTTACTGTTGAGCGTGATATAGGATTTCTCTCCGGATGCAAATTATTAAAATATGACACACTTCTTCATGAGTTCTAACACGATCACCATAACCGATCATCATTACAATTTCAACACGCTCTTTTTCACTTAATTGAACCATTCTAAATTGTAAAATTTTTAATTAGAATTTGACACTTGGAGAACAAAAGACGTAGGTACTAAGCAACATCAATTAGTTTATCTAAATAGTTTTTTGCTCTAATGCAAAAAACTCAAAGGAGGTTGATGAAAGTGCTATATTCTTCGTTTTTACAAATTTTTTCACACTAAACTCCATATATATGAATTCAAAATAACAAGCTCTTTCAAAATCTGTAAAAATATATAGGGTGTCCTATTTAAATTAAAGAAGTTAATGGCATTTCCGGTTAAACCGGAAGTATATTATTAACAAAAAAATGTACATCATATGCATTTTGTTCCATTGCACTCACTTGTAAATTTTCATAAATATCGTTCTTTTCGTTTAAAACATATTTACTTGGTTCCATACTTTATCCCAACCCCGTATAAACGTATCTATGTATTTAAAAGAAGACTACGAAATTAATTAAAATGTCTTAAAAGTATAGAGAATTTCCCAAATAAAATTTTGATCAATAAAATTGGATTTAGGTAAATGCAGTCTCTGTGGCAAATGGATTCGTTCCCTTGGGGGGAGTTCTGTGGTTCCGATGCCAATCACCCCCACAGACATAAACACAAACCTCTTAAAAATAGTTTATCAACGGGCTTTTATAAGAACATCTAAAAACTGATTTTTCGTATTTAATTTTATCCCTATAATCCCTAGTTGAAAGCGGGCCGTAGCATTGCTGCTGATTATTGGGTATATTGAATGTTGGGATCTATGGATGTGATTTTTTTTAAATCGGAAATTTATTTAAAAAATTCAATTTTAATGTTTTATAATTCGGTTTGTATTATCACTGGAAAGTTGTTATATTTTTTTTGTAATAGTATAAACACTCCTCTTTCGATTTTCAGCAAATTCAGTCTTTACGTTCCTTAGACGTAGGTGCTATAAATTTTTGTAAGGTAATTGTTCAAAAAAATGTTTATTCCAAGTTTAACCCTGTATATTTTGTACAAATTAGGAAGCGAAGAAACCAAATATGGTTATTTATGAAGATACATCTTTTCTCTATAGAGTGGTGTAAAAATCAAATATACAACTCTTATAGTTAGGAAAATATCGAAGTTTTTATAGAAGCATGTTGAGAATTTTCAAAAAATTTCTGGATTTTGACCAAAAAATTGACAATGCATGTATGGGACAAATTATGCAGTATAATCTAGTTTACGTCGCAGAATCCAAAATACATGTCAGTTTTTGATTTTAAGGTATATTTTTCCGGATAATCCCATTTTCATAACTTTTCTCAATTTTCCACACGAAACTAACAATATTTTTGGAATCCTCGTATTAAAAAACTCCCCAATGGAAAATTTCATCAAAATGGGTATCATTTTTTTTTATTTTTAAGCCAATGTTTCCAGGGGTGAAGGAAGTGTTCCATACATCATCGAAAAAGGCTCAATATGACAACTTGAGCTATTTATAAGTAGATATTCGAAAAAAAAATTTGACTTCTCGTACATTTTCTCCATGGGCCCCCTTTTTCATAGGCCCTATGAATTTTATCTTTCAACTGATTCCTGTAACTTTCGAAAAAAGGGGGGGGGGCAAATAAGTCATATTTTTTTGTAACGGCATTTACTTGGATAGAAATATATTTGATGTGGGAACTGGATATCTCAAACCGTCTGTTGAGGATGAGGTCGGTGAATCTAACTTTTTTCTCCAAGATCGATTCTCTATATCTATACGTGTTAATAAGTGGACTCTTTTTACTGTTTTTTGGCAACAAGAATGGTATGAAATAATTATCGAAGAGAACTTCAACAAAACGATGAATTAAATTAAATTCTGCTACAAAAATAAAATGTTCTTTTTACAAGTCTGTGTACATAAAACACGGGCCTGTCTTTAAAAAAACAATATAATGTAAAAACCTCAAGAAATTCAAAAAGGGAAAAAATAAGCGACGCGCCGTTGCACGATGGCAAATCTTAGTTTTTGCAAGCCCCAACAATACGTTCACATTCCATTAATGGGTTTCCTCCAGCATTCCTTTTTAAAATGAAGCTCCTGTTCCCTATTGTATGTTAATGCTGAGCGCCGCGACATCAAACGGAAACTACGCGTATTCTCATCACGTGTGATCAGTTGAGCACGTGATTGGTTGTGTATAACATCTATCACACTTGGCGCCAAAGCTAGGTCAAAGTCATGTGTTAATTGGCATAATTACAGCACGGAAAAATGTCAATTGTAAACCACCGGAAACAAGTCAGCCCTGTTTTTTTATCGATTCATTTATACATTTAAATGTAGAACACATTAATGTACGTAATAATTTTATTTTACAACTTTATATACCTATATACAATACAGAAAGATATGACAAAAATTGTGATCTCAATTACTCGCTCTCTTTTATTTTTAACACACTGTATATCTAAGATTATCTTTTTTCTAGTGAGTAAAATATAATACTCAATTATATACATTAATTTAATTGTTATATATAAAAAGTTTAATTCAGATTACCAAATATTTCTAATAAAGTATGTTATTTATTGAGATACAATAAAAGTTAGAGGAGATACATTTTCCGTGATTAATGTGTACTTTTATTCTTTTCTAAAAAGAAGCACAAAAATAGAGAAAAAATTATCTGTTATGTTTCTTCGTCATTTAAAGAGAAATAAATTATTGGTTCGATTGTTTTGTTTCCCTCTGTAGATTAAAAAAAATAGTTAAAAAATATTCGAATTCTAACTGTATTATACAATTATTAGAATTTTAAGCTAGTTTCATAGAACCAAAATTTATTTCGTTTGTTGACAGTTAATAAATTATACTGACTAGATGATAATTCGAATTGTACACAGTATGAATAAACGATTGCTTTTAACACATTTATGTTTGTATTTTTCTATATAAATCCTACAAACCGCACACAACATTTTTCTATATCAAGATCACATATTTCTATTGGTGCTGCATTGCTGAAGCCAGATATTAACTGTTTCGTGTGAACGTTGATTAAGATATAAACAATAGATTTTGTTCAAATTAATTAAACGTATTTTTCAAAAGCTAATTATCATTTAAAGCAATAATTCCTCTATAATTAAAAAAAATTCGTTATTGCCAACATCGCCATCTATGATATAGTAGCCTAACTTATTTTTGACAAATATCCAAATTGAGATATGTAATAGCAAATAAAAACTAATATGATTGAACTCTGTAAGCAGTAAAAATTGTGTATTATTCATTTAAATAATTTTAATTACTGCCCACACCCACATTGAATAAATCTACTAGTTGTGAGATTACTTAACTATTGAAGCATGTGAAAAATTAAACTCATACGACTTGTGTATTATTATTTAATAATCATATTGAGCATTAAGACTTATAAAATTAAAATAATTTATATTACTGATTACATCGCCATCTATAATATAGTAGCCTAACTTGAATTTAAATTAGACTTCAAATTTTGGTATTATTAAATACATTTATTATTTATTTAATAAAACTAATAGGATTGGACTCTGTAAGCACGTGGTTAAAGTTATTTAAATTTAATTTGAAGCCCTAATAATTCTAAAATTGAGATAATTTTTTATTGCTCATACCGCCGTCTATGATATTGTAATCCTACTTAAACTGAATAAAACTGTAAATTCTGAAACAATTAAACATTTATCTAATTAAATTCATACTTCCAGTGTATAGGTGGTATTTAATATCATTTAGAAGCTAATATGATTGGACCATATGAGCAAGAAGTAAAATTTATTTGAATATCGATTAATAATTCTAAAAATAGAAATAATTTTAGTTATTGCGCATTTCGCCATCTATGATATAGTTGCCAAACTTCAGCTGAATAAATCAACAATTGTGAAATACTTAACAATTAAAAACTTATGAAAAGGATTTCATACTTTCCTTGTATAGGTGCCATTAATTGTACAATTATCAAAATTGAGAGCATTAAATATTCTAAAATTGGAATGAGATTTTCATTATACAGAGACTAAAATCACTACTGCCATATATGATATTGTAGCATAAATTATTTTTAAATAGATTTAAATATTAAAGTATTATTTAATATCAATTGTAAACTAATATGAGACTATAACACGTTAAAAGAATTATTTGATTATCATTAAAAGCCCAAATTATTCTCAAATTGAAAAAATATTTATTACTGGTTATCTCGCCATCTATAATATAGTAGCCTGACAAGAACTAAATAAATTTGTAAATTCGGAAATACTTAATAAGAAATAAATAATAAAATTAAACTAAAGGCGGGTTTATACAACATTTACATAGTCATAATCATAATCACAGTCACAATCATAAGAGTTAAACTAATGATTTCTTATAGCACCGTTTATACAATTGTCACAATCACAATCATAATCATAAGCATAATTTTACTGACCTTGAAGTTCCTAACTTTTAACTTTATGATTATGATTAAGACGAGAATTGAAATGCGCATGTGTCGTAACCAACACGCGATGAGCAATGATGACAAAAAGGCGTCTTGGTTGAAGAATTAATTTTATTAGCCGTTTTTTGGAGGTATTTCTGTGCTCCGTCAATCATTGTTTATATTAACTTCATTGATTTGACTTTTTGGCAAATTACATTTATATGAATTTTATGCATATGACTGTGACTATTAAAATTGTATAAACGCCTTTCAGAGTTATGATTATGATTAAGTTTATGATTCTGACTGTGATTATGATTATGACTATGTAAATGTTGTATAAACCCGCCTTTATACTTCTTGTATACAGGCGACATTAATTATTAAGCATCATTCTAAAATTTGGAATAATTTTTATTACTACTAACACTGCCATCTATGACTTAGTAGTCAAACTTATTCTTCAATATATCTTCAAATTCCAAAGTTACTTATAAATTGAAAATCACTAAATTGATCAGTGAGCTGGTGTCATTGGTGATTCAGTTATCTTTAAAGGCATTAAATATTCAAAAATTGAAATGATAAATTATTATACAAAGACTTAGAGTAACTGTATTTCATCACTGTTAACATTGCCATCAATGATATACTAGCCTAAGTAATGTTTGTATAGATTTACAAGTTAGCTATTAATTATTATCAATTGTAAATTGATATGTTTGAACACTATAGTGATAAAAATTATATAATTTGCATTAAAAGCCCTAATCATTCTCAATGATCGTTCTGGTAATATCGCCATCTATGACATAGTGATTGAACTAAAACTAAATAAATTTGTAAATTCTGAAATACTTATAACTATTTTATTTAATTGATCGTATACTTCTTGTATACAGGCGGTATTCATTATCAAATCATCATTCAGATCAGATGATTAATCATTCTAAAATTGGAATAATTTTTATAACTGCTAACATCGACACTTTATTAATAAATAAATCTCCAAATTCTGAAATAGCAAAACAAATAGAAGTCATATAATTAAATTAATATACCCTTTTTGATTATTCAATTATCATTTAGAGTTTAGACAAGAAATTATCTAGGATTTAGAGAATTAATTATGCTATAATTAAAATTATTTTCATCATCTATAACGTCGCCATCTAACGTATAATAGCTTTAGTTGAATAAATTTCCGATGCTGCAGATAATTGAGCTTATACTGGCTGTAAATAGGTGGCGCTAATTAATCAATCACCATGAAGAGCATTATATGACTGTATAATTTCAAATATCACTCAATATTAATAGAATAGATTATATAATTTTTTAAGCAGGTGATAATGATGTACAAAATCTATTCAATTATTATTTAAAGCTTTAATGAATGTACAATTATTTTCTTCACGACAACTGCGCCATATATAATATAGTAGCTAAACTTGAATTGAATAAACCTACAAATTCTGCAGTTACTTTAAAATTAAAAACAGAATTGAGATATTTATCTTTATTTTTCAATAAACTGTAGAGCTAACTAGAAACAGTAAGGTTCATTTAAAACAAAATGCCTGAAAGTTGGTTGCGCTGATTATTCAATTATCATAAAAGCATTATATGAATTTATAACTTTATATAACATTTAATATCAATAGGAAACTATTATAGTTATATTAGATCCTTTTTTGGCAGGTGGTGTAGAGTAAATAATTAATAATAATTTACTGATTTGATTGCTGTACAATAATTCATTTATAGATCACTTCGCCATCTATAATATAGCAGCTTAACCTGATTTGAAAAAATCTCGAAACTCTGCAGTTTGCTTCAAAATCCAATTGTGCTTAAACTTGCTGTAAGTAGGTGGCGTTAATTAATTAATCATCATGAAAAGCATTTTATTAATTTATAATTTTAAGTAATATTTAATATCAATTGGAAATCGATAGAATTGGATTAGATAATTTTTTAACCAGATCTAAAGTAATTAATCAATTATTACTTAAAGCTTTGATTACTGTACAATTATTTTTTATCGATAACTGCGCCATCTATAAAATAGTAGCTCAACTGTAATTAAATAATTCTCGTAATTCTGCAGTTATTTAGCCATAAAAACCTATGCCTGAGGTTATATTTCTTGTATGTAGGTGACGGTAATTATTAAATCATTTAGTATTTATATAAATTTATTACTTTTACGTATTTTATTCTATATATATCACTTGAATTGGAAGTCTGTAGAATTATATTAGATATTAGATCCTTTTCGAAGCAGCTGGTGTAAAATAAATAATCAATTATCATTAAAACTTTGATTACTGCAAAATTATTTCTTTATCGACCACTGCGCCATGTATATTCTAACTTGAATAAAAAATTCTGCATGATGATTATTTCATTATCGCGTAGTGCGCCCTCTATAATATAGTAGCACAACTAGATTTAAATAGTTTTCAAAATTTGCAGTTAATTAACAATTTAGAATGTAAGATTGAACTTTCACTTTATTTAAGGTAGGTGGCGATACTGATTTGATCATCATAAAGAGCATTATATTATGAATCTATAATTAAAATATCAATTGGTTATTCATAGAATTAGATTCCCACTTATTTAAAGCGTAGATTACAGTACAATTATTGAAATTATAGCGCTATCTATCATGTAGTAGCTCAACTTAAATTAGTATTAAATCTGCAATAACCTTGAACTGCTGAATATTGTCAACAACATATGTTCCGGGTTGGTTATGAGATTATTTCCTTCAGTATTATTTTATATTAAATGTAGTTCATAATGAAAGATTTGCTAAATTATTGAAATATACACCGTTGTATATCAATATAAAATTCAATGAAGAATATACAATATTAAATATAGTGTGGAGGAAGCTGCAACGATTTTTTCAAAATTTTTCGTTTGTCCCACTTATTTTAATAGTGATTTTAGTAGCTCCAGCCATCCTAATGTTTAAAAATATTATTTGGCTGTGTCTAACAGTATTGAATACATCTGGTAAGTAAAAAATATATTGTTAAAAATAAATCTAAATTTTTATTATTATTTTGTATATTTAGGTGACCAATTTTACAAAGATAATGAATGGAATGGTAATTGGTTTCCCCATTCACCCAATGAAAAAGATTCAAATCCTCTCGTGGTTAATACAAATAGTGTGATAAAAAATGGGGATCACATTGAAATGGGCATAAGTGATCCAAAATGTGATGATGGGAATGTGAGTACTTATTTATTAATGAATTTAACCCAATTTACGTTTGTTTATTATTGTTTTTAGTTCATTTTTAATGCTATTTATTTTTATTTCAATCAATACTATTTTATATTTCTTTTGTGTAGTAATAAAACCGTCAAGAAAAAGCAATTTCTGTAAAAAGTATCTCAATTACCAAAAAACTATATTAAATTTTAATATTATCATGCTATTATATTTTTAGACCAACTTAATTATTGATTGGGATAATAACCCAGTGAATTATACTTGCTTAGACAGAAAAGAATTGTATAAACCCAGTAGTTATGTACATCCTGTTCATACCATTGACCGGATACCTACTTTTTATGTGGTAAGTTCTATTTGTTATTGAAATACATTAAATTAATATTTTGTAGCAATTGTTGATTATTTTTTATAGAATTTTTTATTGGACAATTCCTGCTAATTCAATTGCAGTATCTTTATCTAGGGTTTCTCTTTGTCATGCTTATTTCAGTTTTTCAGATGCGTAGTTTTCCGGAAAATCCCATTTTCTTCAATTTTCCACCCGCAATAATTTTTTTCCGAACAACTGGACAACATTTTTCGAATCCTCCTATCAAAAAACCCCCTTTGTAAAATTTCATCGAAATCGCAATAAAAATTTTTTGGATTTGTAATTTTTTAAAAAAAGTTCTACTATGATGTTTTATAACTCATTTTGTATTATCAGTGGAAAATTGCTGTATTTTTTATATAATAGTATGAATACTCCTTTTTCGATTTTCACCAATTTTAGTCTTTCAATTCCATAGACGTACTTACTACAAATTTTTTAAGGTAATTTTTTTCATAAATTTTTAGTTTAACTTTAACCCTATATATTTTCCACAACTATAGAATGGAAGAAAACAAATATGGTGAGTAATTAAGATGAATCATTCCTCTAGCAAGTGGCGTAAGAAAGGAATCGATCTATAACATAGTTTCGGGATTATACAATTTTTTATGGAAGCGTCTTAAAATGTTTTCTAAAATTTTGCGGTCCTAGCAAAAAAATTGTAAATTTTGGTTAATTCTGAATGTATGGGAAAAATTATGCAGTCCTATGTATTTTGATACGAGAAATCCATTTTTGTTGTTTGCTTTACGAAATTCTTGTTATTAACAAAATTAAAAAGTAAAGTACGAGAAAAAAATTGTTGGATAAAAATCAATATCCTAGTTAAATTTTTTTTACCAAAAACCTTTAAATACAATTTTGTTGTTTGTATAGACTTTTTGTTGTTCCTTCTTAATATCTTTTAAGTTTGTGACAAGTCGTAAAATTTCCGTTATCTTATTTAATTTATCTTCTTTCTTAATTGGCGTTCTCTTTTATCTTAAACGCATTCTCTTCATCTTCAAATCCAAGTTTGTTGAACGACATTTTTCTCAGTTCTGAGGCTCACTCTTATCTATTTCCAGATTCCGAGAAGAAATTTTTATGCCGATAACGTCGCTTTTAAATATTTCACAGGTTAACTTGTTCTTTATGCCAATTACAATTACCAACGGCGATATGGTAGGAATTTCACTGTTGGGATTTTTATTTGATTGTTCAATATTTTGTCTTTTTTTCTGTAGATGGGAAATTGCTTGGCTCGGTGTTGTCTATCGCATCGAACAGTGTCGGGCATTACAACCCTTTCCGTATACAATAAGTGTCGTACCATTGGGCTTAATACCTTGTTATAATACATATTCCGAGTGTAGGTCCCAGCACCGAGCCTTGCGGGACCTCGCACGTTACCGTAATTTTCACAGAGTTTCCCACATAAAATTCTGTTTTCCGAGATATGTTTGGAACAACTGCCTTCTTTTTAACTCGTTTAGGATACTCTCCCATTCATTCTTTCGTTTGGGTTGTGCTCAACAGCCCGGGCACTTGACCTAAGTCATTATACCCTGATAACCTCCCATGGTGCGGTATTAAACACATTTTTTTCTTCATTTGGCTTCATCTGCTATTTCTTGCACTCGTTTTATCGCATGTGTCGTCGTTCTACCCTCTCTGAAACCGTATTGTTCTTTTGACAGACCGCCATTTTCTTGACTACCTATCATTCATCAGTCTATCAAGAATGATTTGCTGAAATAGCTTCTCCATAACGTTTAGAAGACATATAGGTCTGTACACCTTATTTTTTTGGCCCGGTTTCCCCATTTTCTATTAACTCCGGCCTGGCTTCCTAACATATGTCTGGGAAAGTCTCTTCTCGAAAGATTTTATTTATTAATGTTAGGATTGTGTGTGCGTGTTCTGTGCCCACTGCCTTGATAACTTCCCATATTAACCCATCTCAATCAGGTGCTTTTCCATCTTTTAGGCGCTACTGGATGTCAATAGTTTCTCAATCCTAAGTGGAGGGATTGCACGCTTCTTCTTTTTCATTCTGTCCCGGCAGGCAGTTTGATTCGTTGGGAATAGTTTTTTAGCAATTTCGTGTTGATATTCGTACGATAAACATAGTGGAGGCCTTGGTTTTTCCATTTGTCCATGAGGATTCGGTATACCTTTCCCCACATGTGCTTTTTCAACTTCTTCTATAACTTTGTACTGTGCCAGACATTAGTTTATGCTTCTACAATAGTATTTTGATTCATTATACCGGTCTACTTGAATGGCGTTGTTGATTCTGTTTATTTCGATGAGAAGTCTTCTTTGTTTAATACATTCCTTTCGTTTTCCATTTTTCCATTTATCTTTTCTGTCTTACTTTCAGCACAGTATACAGTTCGCACCGGTAATACATGGTTGCCACTTAATAGAGTGTTTTGGTTATAAATGGATTTTAATTAGATCTTTTATAATTTTGAATTGTCAGAAATATAAATGATTCTTTTAATCTTTTAATTTTGTAGAATTTTTCTATTCAAAGCTAATTATTATCGTGTAACTTTGGTTAATAAAAATATTTATTTCAACTTGCTTTGAGTGTCCAAAAATCAACTTACTTCCTTTTTCAGGCTCCTCATAAATGTATGAACGAATCCATAGAATACAACACACTAATTCCAACTTTGTAAGTTCTGTTTAAATAATTTTCCCACATTTATTTGTTTTATACCAGTCTGTGCACCAATTTTTTTGAATATTCTTTTATAGTGGTACACATCGTCCATTATGGCCTGTATATGGCGAATACAAATTCCTTCCGAAACAACGATGGATACATAACCTAGAACACGGTGCCATCGTTATGTTATATCATCCATGTGCTGATAAAAATGAGGTTAAGTTCCTCAAAGATATAGTTAAGGGATGTTTATACAAACATATTATTACTCCTTATAATTTATTGAATCCTACGAGGGTAAGTTGAAGGAATTTTGTCTTTTTTTTACAATCTTAACAGGTTCGTCTATTTTTATATGTATATCTGTTTTGTTTACAGCCTTTGGTTTTATTAACGTGGGGGCATCGTTTGGAAATGTCCAAAGTGTCCGAAAATTTGGCAGTGCGATTTATAAGGGAACACGCTCTTAAAGGATACGAATCCACGTTCAAAAATGGTCAATACTATTACGCACTTTTACAGCGGGCTAAATTCGTTAGTGATTCACACGATTCGGTCGTATGTCCAACGGCAACTAATATTATGAAATAAATATTTATCGATATATACTTGCTTTGAATTTATCTAAAAATTTCTATAACTTATGCTAAGAGACGCGTTTTTAACTTTGATGTTCGATTTATTACTTTTAATGTAAATCTGGACCAAAGTATTAAAAAAACTATGCTATTAATAACATATCTGAATATAATTTAGTAGTTTCTTTTTTTAGATACTTTGTACTCATAATCTACCACTATTATCAAATTTACCCAAATTTGAAGAAAACTACATTTGGCAACACCGCAATAATTATATGTTTTCATATAGTGAATCGTCAAATTTCTCTAGATATGAAGGAACGTTTCATTTAGCAACACTGCAATCATATGTTTCCATGTAGCAAGTCAATAAATTTCTCTAGAACTGAAGAAAATTTCCATTTGGCAATAACATAAGCTGCATCATGAAAAATAAATTTCGGTTTTATACTGTACACCTCTGTTTTAGTCAAAATTTTTAATGATTCCGACACATTAGTCTGACCGTTCTTCGAAGAGAAAAATAGCTACTTTCCTGGCTAATAACACGCAGAATATTAAATTACATCACCTTCGCATAACGTGATGTCGATCGACACATTTGTCGATACAGACATCTGTGGTGATTCGCAACCGCAAAGAGAAGGGTATAGTACACTGACCGGTTTCGACCTTCTTGGGTTTCTTCAAAAGTGTCGTAATGCCTTCTAGTTCAGAGTCTCTAATCCGAAATGAAGATTCCGCCTTCTGACAAAAGGGTCGATCGACGTGACGTTCATCGAAGGGGATGTAATTCAATATTAGCCAGGAAAGTAGTTGTTTTTCTCTTCGAAGAACGGTCAGACTAATATGTCGAAATTATTAATATTTTGACTAAAACGGAGGTGTAAGTAGAAATTTATTTTTCGTATTTTTGTGAAATTTTAATTCATTTATATATATATATATATATATATATATATATATATATATATATATATATAACAAGCAACAAAGAGATTTATGGTTCAAGCACACAGAAAGAAAAAGGGGCCTCTAAAGAGTGTGGTAACCGCAGACATTTGTTGCTTGTTATTTACATGTCACGCATTATTGTACATCTTGTCTTGCTGAAAGTTTGCAGTAAAACTCAGGAATATTGGGGTATGCAGTAAATGAAAAAGGGAGAACTCTTTATTTGTTAATCATCCTAGCTTTCGGAAACGTTTGTTTCCATCATCACAGGGACACTACAAATAGAGGAAAAAGCAAATTATTCTCAATTCTATCAATAAAGATGAGAAGATATTGTACTTACATCCAATACGAGATTGGTTTTCTTTATGTAGAACATAAGATTGAAGAACTCCAACACATGAATCAAGTTGATAGCTAACCTCAACAGTTGGTATCAGTGGACGTGAATTATCTATAAATAATTTCTGTTTTGGATGGAACAAGTCAAATTCTAACCTAGTAGCGTCTTGTGATTGTGTGTATTGCTTTTTATAGTGATTTTGATGTCATTACTTTCAAGTAGATGTTGTGCTCTTCTTTTTACTATTATTTTTTCAACAATTTAAATATTATTATTATTTTTGAACGTTGTTTTCCCCCGACTTGATCCATGTGTTGGAGTTCTTCAATCTTATGGTCTACATAAAGGAAACCAATCTCGCATTGGATGTAACTGCAATATTATCTCTTGATAAAGTTGATAATAATTTGCTTTTTCCTCTATTTGTAGTGTCCCCGATGATGGAAACAAACGTTTCCGAAAGCTTGGACGATTAACCAATACATAATTTTCTATCTTACAATTGCTGCATTCTCTAATATTTCTGAGTTATATATACCTCAGATCTGAAGGAATTTGATGTACTAAAATCTATTCAGATATTTCATTCCTACATATCTGAATACATTTTGTAGCTCAAACAATTACGGGAGGAGAAAGTTCCAACATCTCATATTCTTCCAAGATAATCAAATTTCCTCACATCTGTGGTAATCTACTTTTGGCAACACCGCAATCATTATTTGTTTCCACGTAGCAAGTTATTAAATTTTTCTTGATTTGAAGAAAAGTGTCATTTGGCAGCACCGTAAGCTGTATCATAAATATGTTATTGTAGCAAAGTACATTTTGTGAAACCTTAAATTATCTTCTTTTTTACTTTATAATGGCATGAGGATAGGGTTTAAGGGATTTAGTTTTTGTAATTATACTGTATAGATACCAATTAATTGCTGTTTACATGCTACCCTAAAATCCTTAATTACTCCACGTTTATAATTATTAGCTAATTTGATAGTAGTTATTCAAAAATATGATTACTGAAAAATTAGTTTAATTAGAAACATCTCTTTAAGCCGAAAATTTCACGCATGCGCAATATAAGTATTTACCTAATAAAATTAATAATTATTCACCATTTATGTGTAACATTCATAAATGGATATAATTGGATACGAAAAACAAGTGATCAAATAAAAATCATCTAATCCAGTATAATCACACATCTCTAAGCTGTGGTGGCGTGTCCCTTAGCAGCATATTTCAATCCCCGTAAATATTTTTCGATAATAGCAACTAATACGTGTATTGTGATGCAACTAAGCAATCTAAAATATTGTAGGGGGCGCTTCGTCACTCCATTTTAAGACGAAAAGTTCTTATAAAAATGTGTGATAAGTCTTGTTGTTAATGAGATATAGGGTATTGAATTGTTTTATTATTTCAACTTTGATGTTTTATAACTCGGTTTGTAATGCCGGTGGAAACTTGTCGTATTTTTTTTCTAGTATTAACTCCCCTCTCGATTTTTACTAATTTTATTCTTTACAATTCATAAACGTAGCCGTTCCGAATTTTTTTAGGGTGATTTTTAATAAAAAATTTTAGCCGAAATGGACGGCTACGTTTATAAATTGGAAATAATGAAATTAGTAAAAATAGAAAGATGGAAGTAAGTACAATCATAAAAAACTACGACACTTTTCCACCGGCATCACAAACCGAGTTATGAATTAACAAAACAATTCAACACCCTGTATCTCATTAACGACAAGCTTTATCACAGATGTTTATAAGAAGCTTTCGCTTTAAAATGGAGTGACGAAGGGCCCACACAAATACATATATATATATATATATATATATATATATATATATATATATATATATATATATAGAAAGTAGTTATTTTGCCAATAACTAGTTAGAAACAAATATTAGTGGGGGATTTGGCATCTGAGACAAAGAATACTCTGTTTAATTAGTCCGAGCTTTCGAAAATGTTTATTTCCATCCTCAGGGACACTACAATTGATAAAAATAGTCAAAATTTAAAATCAAACAATAAAATTAACACTTACATTAAGTGAGGTTATTTGTCATTGAGTTGGTGTAAATGTGAAAACAACATCAATGTGCTTTTTCTTTCCTTGAAAAATGGTTCTTACTAATTACACTGTACAAAATTGCATGTTAAAATTATCATAGTATCTAGAATTTCTCTAATATATACAATTTTTTGTGATTAAAACAGATCAGCTACCACGTGAAACTTAATAAAATTTTAAGGTTAGGAAACTGTCACTAAAGAATTCTTCTCTTCCATTGACGCCTTGATTGAGACTTATACATTTGGTTATCTAGTTATATAAATCAATGAAAGGAGGCCGCTTGAGTGAAGTTCTCTCAAAACAATACTGTTTATAAATTTATGTTATTGAAGTATGTGACAGTTGTGTATTGAAATTGATTGTTAACAGGTATGAATAAATAGAACTAAGGTTATCAATATCTGTACGTTTGTTCATAATGTTAGGTGTCTGCGAAATATATGTCATTTCCAAGAACGTTCTCTTGGTATTATTAGTTTCGGTGGCTAAAATACGAAAATTGTCATAATCCATTACATGACCCTCACTGCGCACATGTTCCGCCAAAGCGCATCTGTCAGGGTGCAGTCTACTATCACTCTTATGAGATGTTATACGGTCTTTTACTGGTCTCGAGGTCTGGCCAATGTATACCTTATCACAATTTGTACAAGGGATGGAGTAAACTACATCTGACATCTGCGCCCTAGGGACTCTATCTTTAAGTACTGAGAAAATAGAATACACCGTCAGGACACTTCTGTTCGCAATGACAATGCCAGGTACTATTTCAAAAATCTTCTTCAACTTGGGTGTTATTTCCTCTATATATGGCAAAGAAACATATTTTTTTAATGACTGATGGTTTGCTGAGCCCGTCACCTCCGTGGGAGAAATATGAGTTTCTAACGCTGAGTTATTATGATAAATTAATTGGTTCAATAATGCATACGGGTAGGAATTGCTCAGAAACATACCAAACAGAATTTTATAGTTTTTTTGGTGAAAGGAGGGGTCAGACAACTGGGAGACTCTATTCTTCATCTGTTTAATCAAATTCACCTTCATAGACTTTTTGTGGTATGACCAATAGTTGAGGTATCTACCTGAACTCATTGGTTTCTGGTACCAATCAATAAGTACGATGTTGTTTGTTGTACGAATAAACTTAATGTCTAAGAACGGGACTGATTGTTGGTTATCTTCAGTTTCTATAGTAAACTGTATGTGAGGATCGAGATCATTAAATACGTATAGAATCTCGTCTATACCATCTCTCGGGATAGAAAGGATTATGTCATCGACATATTTCTTCACAAAAAAAGGTTTATAAGTTAGTACTGGTAGAACAATATCCAACACGTCATCCATTACATAACAAGCCAAAATGGGCGATAATGTTGCACCCATTGGTGTTCCAAAAATTTGCTTGTAAAATTGATTATTAAACGAAAAGTAGTTATTCTCAAACACGAAAGTGATACACTCCACAAACATTACTAACGACATTTCGCAATAATTGCTAATGCAATTCCACCTCTTAGTGATGGATCTAATGCAAGCTTCCAAATATACATTGCTGAAAAGGGAAACAACATCCAGGCTGGCCAACACGTAGCCATCTGGTAATTGACTTCTATTGAATTGTTTAAAGAGATCAAAAGAGTCCTTCACAAAATACTCGTTATCACAATCGTAAGCTTTGGTTAAAATATCAGTCAAAAAATTGCCTAACGGTTCAATGCATGTGTTCAACGATGATACAATTGGTCTACCACACAAAGTTGGCTTGTGTATCTTTGGAAGACAGTAAAATTTGGGGGACTGAGCCTTGTATGTCGTCAGAGACTTTTTTTTAATTTCATCGATAAAATTATTGTTTTTTAATTTTTTAATTAAGTTGTTACATTTTCTTTGAATATTAGCAGTAGGATCTTTACTCAATGCACTATACGAGGTTTCATCATTAATTAATTCTAATGAAATATCAAGATATTGTTGTTTAGTGAGTACTACCGTTACATTACATTTGTCTGATTTTGTTACCATCAAATGAGGATTAGTTTTTAAAATTTTTTTTTGTTATGCTGTGTAAGTGACGATACAAGTTATATTCATACTTAGAACTGTGTATGTGATTAGTTATAATGTTAGTTGATTTGGCTATAGTAACATCCCTCAAATTTTTGTCTTTAATTTTAGAAACAATCACCTCGACATCCGCCAAATACGAACCCACAGATATATCTCTGCCTAAGATGGGGGGGATCCCAAACCTAGGACCCAAAGACAAGTATTTTTTTATATCTTCAGGTATGTGGGTACCTGAGATGTTATGAATCCAATTTGCTGGTGTGTTTAATTTCTGTTTGATAACACTTGCCTTTAGATCATTAAATTTGGTCATATTTTTATTTTTTACTTTATGAAATAATCTATTATATTTAACTTGTTGTCTATGTTCAAAATTTTTAAAAACATTTTCTGTAGTAGAATGAATTATCTTTGGTTTTAATGTTTGTAAAGATTTCTCTAGTTTAGAAATAGTTGAATGACACACACAAATTTCAACACACACCAATTTTTTTTCTAACCTGTTTATCACTGATAAGTTTCTTTCTTTCTGGATCTGTTGATTGTGAATTAGTTTGTTCACTGGTATCATTGTTGATGTGACATGTTTCGGTGTTACGCCGGTTGATCTGCATCTTAGTAGAAAATTCCTCCTGTTGATTTCTTTAGCTAGTTTGATCATAGTCTTCTGAAATTTGTGTGTGTCATTCAACTATTTCTAAACTAGAGAAATCTTTACAAACATTAAAACCAAAGATAATTCATTCTACTACAGAAAATGTTTTTAAAAATTTTGAACATAGACAACAAGTTAAATATAATAGATTATTTCATAAAGTAAAAAATAAAAATATGACCAAATTTAATGATCTAAAGGCAAGTGTTATCAAACAGAAATTAAACACACCAGCAAATTGGATTCATAACATCTCAGGTACCCACATACCTGAAGATATAAAAAAATACTTGTCTTTGGGTCCTAGGTTTGGGATCCCCCCACATCTTAGGCAGAGATATATCTGTGGGTTCGTATTTGGCGGATGTCGAGGTGATTGTTTCTAAAATTAAAGACAAAAATTTGAGGGATGTTACTATAGCCAAATCAACTAACATTATAACTAATCACATACACAGTTCTAAGTATGAATATAACTTACACAGCATAACAAAAAAATTTTTAAAAACTAATCCTCATTTGATGGTAACAAAATCAGACAAATGTAATGTAACGGTAGTACTCACTAAACAACAATATCTTGATATTTCATTAGAATTAATTAATGATGAAACCTCGTATAGTGCATTGAGTAAAGATCCTACTGCTAATATTCAAAGAAAATGTAACAACTTAATTAAAAAATTAAAAAACAATAATTTTATCGATGAAATTAAAAAAAAGTCTCTGACGACATACAAGGCTCAGTCCCCCAAATTTTACTGTCTTCCAAAGATACACAAGCCAACTTTGTGTGGTAGACCAATTGTATCATCGTTGAACACATGCATTGAACCGTTAGGCAATTTTTTGACTGATATTTTAACCAAAGCTTACGATTGTGATAACGAGTATTTTGTGAAGGACTCTTTTGATCTCTTTAAACAATTCAATAGAAGTCAATTACCAGATGGCTACGTGTTGGCCAGCCTGGATGTTGTTTCCCTTTTCAGCAATGTATATTTGGAAGCTTGCATTAGATCCATCACTAAGAGGTGGAATTGCATTAGCAATTATTGCGAAATGTCGTTAGTAATGTTTGTGGAGTGTATCACTTTCGTGTTTGAGAATAACTACTTTTCGTTTAATAATCAATTTTACAAGCAAATTTTTGGAACACCAATGGGTGCAACATTATCGCCCATTTTGGCTTGTTATGTAATGGATGACGTGTTGGATATTGTTCTACCAGTACTAACTTATAAACCTTTTTTTGTTAAGAAATATGTCGATGACATAATCCTTTCTATCCCGAGAGATGGTATAGACGAGATTCTATACGTATTTAATGATCTCGATCCTCACATACAGTTTACTATAGAAACTGAAGATAACCAACAATCAGTCCCGTTCTTAGACATTAAGTTTATTCGTACAACAAACAACATCGTACTTATTGATTGGTACCAGAAACCAATGAGTTCAGGTAGATACCTCAACTATTGGTCATACCACAAAAAGTCTATGAAGGTGAATTTGATTAAACAGATGAAGAATAGAGTCTCCCAGTTGTCTGACCCCTCCTTTCACCAAAAAAACTATAAAATTCTGTTTGGTATGTTTCTGAGCAATTCCTACCCGTATGCATTACTGAACCAATTAATTTATCATAATAACTCAGCGTTAGAAACTCATATTTCTCCCACGGAGGTGACGGGCTCAGCAAACCATCAGTCATTAAAAAAATATGTTTCTTTGCCATATATAGAGGAAATAACACCCAAGTTGAAGAAGATTTTTGAAATAGTACCTGGCATTGTCATTGCGAACAGAAGTGTCCTGACGGTGTATTCTATTTTCTCAGTACTTAAAGATAGAGTCCCTAGGGCGCAGATGTCAGATGTAGTTTACTCCATCCCTTGTACAAATTGTGATAAGGTATACATTGGCCAGACCTCGAGACCAGTAAAAGACCGTATAACATCTCATAAGAGTGATAGTAGACTGCACCCTGACAGATGCGCTTTGGCGGAACATGTGCGCAGTGAGGGTCATGTAATGGATTATGACAATTTTCGTATTTTAGCCACCGAAACTAATAATACCAAGAGAACGTTCTTGGAAATGACATATATTTCGCAGACACCTAACATTATGAACAAACGTACAGATATTGATAACCTTAGTTCTATTTATTCATACCTGTTAACAATCAATTTCAATACACAACTGTCACATACTTCAATAACATAAATTTATAAACAGTATTGTTTTGAGAGAACTTCACTCAAGCGGCCTCCTTTCATTGATTTATATAACTAGATAACCAAATGTATAAGTCTCAATCAAGGCGTCAATGGAAGAGAAGAATTCTTTAGTGACAGTTTCCTAACCTTAAAATTTTATTAAGTTTCACGTGGTAGCTGATCTGTTTTAATCACAAAAAATTGTATATATTAGAGAAATTCTAGATACTATGATAATTTTAACATGCAATTTTGTACAGTGTAATTAGTAAGAACCATTTTTCAAGGAAAGAAAAAGCACATTGATGTTGTTTTCACATTTACACCAACTCAATGACAAATAACCTCACTTAATGTAAGTGTTAATTTTATTGTTTGATTTTAAATTTTGACTATTTTTATCAATTGTAGTGTCCCTGAGGATGGAAATAAACATTTTCGAAAGCTCGGACTAATTAAACAGAGTATTCTTTGTCTCAGATGCCAAATCCCCCACTAATATTTGTTTCTATATATATATATCATCTGTTCTGGAGAAACTGCTGTGTTGATTGATTTCCCCATTATTACTGTTATTTGTTATTATTTTTTACCGTTATTGTTAACTGGTGTTTATTTTTGTTCATCTATACAAGTTCTCTTCTCATCACACGAGACAAACACCTAACTACACCTTCCAACTATATAGTGTTCCAACCAAATTCGACCAGATATGGAGGATTTATCACCATCTAAGCGACCTAAAGTTGGCCCATTGTCGCTGAACGAAAAAAATCTGATATTAAATTACTATCCCTCGTTGAAGAACGAAGAAATTAGAAGAAAAATCATGAATTTGACAGGAAGTGTTGATGAAACTGTGGAGATTACTGCAACAATGATGGGTGTTTCAAAAACAACAATTTATAATTTAATGAAGGAGAAAAAAAATGGAAACATCACAGTCCCAGCAAAGTCCCCAGGCCGACCCAAACTTGAAATGGATGACGACTTGAAGAATGGAATAAGGCGTAAGTTGCATGATTTTTTCTTTAGAAAAGAGATCCCAACTCTCTCCAAAATTATGGCTTCGGTTCAAGAAGATTCAGATTTTCCGAAAATGTCTCGAAGTACATTATGGAAAATTTTGAAGGAACTTGGATTTGAATATAAAAAAAATTATCGGAACGCAATGTTGATTGATAGAGACGACATTGTCATTCGGAAAGCAAGACTAGATCAAAAACGAATTTATTATTTGGATGAGACTTGGTTAAATGAAGGTCATACTGTTTCAATGTTTTGGCAAGACACGAATGTCAAAAGTCGGAGGCAGGCAGCTCTTGAAGGGTGGTCAACAGGCCTCAATCCACCAGCAGGAAAAGGACGTCGACTCATCATTACTCATATCGGAAGTGCCGAAGGTTTTGTTAAAGGTGGATTGTTGTGCTTTGAGTCGAAGCAAACCGGAGATTATCATGAAGATATGGATGCAGACGTTTTCGAAGAATATTTCTCACAAATGTTAGATCTAATTCCAACGGGCTCAGTCATTGTTATGGATAACGCAAGTTATCACTCCAGGTTAGTGGAGAAATTACCTTCAACTGCATGGCGTAAACAAGATATCCACGATTGGCTAACCTCGAAAAATATTGAATGCCCAGATAACCCGCTGAAAAATGAGCTCTTGCAACTGGCCAATTTACATAAACACAAATATAGTAGATACGTTGTAGATCAAATGGCATCAGCGCGTGGTATAACGGTGCTGAGGCTTCCTCCTTATCCCTGTCAACTCAATCCCATATAATTAATATGGGTTCAAGTGAAAAGGGAAGTTTCAAGAAAGAATACGACATTCAAAATGTGTAACGTAAAAGTTTTATTCGAAGACGCGTTAGGTAACGTAACCAAAGAAAACTGGAAGAAATGTGTTGAACACATGATTGAACCATTTATAATCAATGTTAATAATAAAATATCAACAGAATCGTCTGATTCTGATATATAGACTAGTTTTTGTGTTAGTTATTACTATTATTTGTTAGATTTTTTTTTATAAATATTACATTAATTCGTACTTTATTCCTGCATTTTTCTTTTTTCCTCTCCTATTGTAAACGGTATATTAGTAGTAAAGTTGTTACCTACTGCAAAAAAATTTGCTATTTTTTATATAATATTTTATGTTTATTGTTTATCCATAGGAACACAAAAGAATGTGTTTTTATTGAATCGATATTGTGAACTCTTTTGAATACTTTTCGTAATTCTAATTTCATAGTGCCTTCATATTCATATACAAAGTTTGTTTTGTCCTGATTGCACGCCTCTGAGAATTAAATTGTTTATTTGTTCATTCAAATACAATAGAGCGATCCTTTCAATACAATAGGCGACCCAACCGAATACAGAGTTACGGGGTGTCTACCTGAAATTCGTAACAAATGAGAAATTTCGGAGATATTTTATTATACACCCTGTATCGTTTTTGCATACCTAATGAGCTTTTATTACTCCATGCCTTTTAAAAACGGACTATAGATATGGACAACTGATCTTGTGCACTGTTATCCTAGTCAGTACATAAATTGAATATTTTTGGTTGCCTAACTATGTATTAGGCAATCTTTTAACATAATAAGCGTTTCCTGTAAATAAAAAGGAAATACATAAATTTATTTGAAAAAGAAAAATATCTAAAAAGACTATGACAGAATAATAATCAAATTTTCAAAGAATGAATGTTTAAATCAAGCACCTAATTCAAGAATAAAATATATTACATTGCTGTAAAAGTCATTCCTGATCGGAGTGACGTTAATTATCATAAAAAAAAATTAGTACGGTAGATTGTTTAACAAATTGATAAACTGAAATCAGTTTGGAACAAAAATTAACCCGAAATGGTGGTAGAGGTTTATTTTTGAGTAAAATGGATTTGATATTATATAATTGTCAATATTTTCTTTCAGTAACACCCATTGGTGAGTTTGAGTTATTATTATCTAATTTTTAAATCAATTTGAGCTTTCCGAAGGTTAAGAGAATATTTGGACGATATATAATTCTACCGTGGGGATTAGAGATCATTCTTACACTTTGCCTGATTTGCATATCAGTAAAAGATTTGTATATTAATAAAAGTATAAATTACTTGATTAAAAATTGGTATTTGAATTGAAAACAGTTCTAAATATTTTTGTGTTCACCTGTGTTTATCACAAATTACTGGACACTATGATTTTTTGTTGTTCATTTAAATATTAAATTTTTCTGACGACTTTAAGCTGCTCTACTATTAAATAAGAAATTAAAACGGCTCGCCTGATTTTAGTGGTTCTCAATTTCATAAGATCAATTTACTTGACAATGATATTCTTTCGAAGCATATGTTTACACAAAGGACATTCTGCCGAAACTAGATCTTAAAATGCCTCTTGACCTGGCACTTTACAGTTTTCTCTGACACTTTACTTTTGTCGGGTCATTTTAGCTGCAGGGGGCAACTGGTCACAACTCTCGGTTATGAGTTACCCAGAAATTATTACGGACTGACCGACTTCTTTGTTTCACGCCGAAAATATATTGGCTTTTTTTTAATCACCTGTCTAATTTGTTTTCAGATAAAAGGAATTATCTTTAGACTATTCAGACGACGCACCTTTCCAAAATAATTTGCTTCTAACTTATAATATTGTTAATTTAAAATACGTTTTACAAAATGATTTACATCAACAAAAATTACATAATAATGATATTATTAAAATTGGATATGTTGTAGAATCACAATCGGGACCTTTCGAAAGTAAAAATTTACTAAAAAACGATTAATTATATAATTGTGGCGCTATGTATACAGGGGAAGTATTACCCGCTATGTATAATTTTTGAAAAAAAAAACAAAATAGTCAATTTTGAAAACAAGCATGTGTACATGAAGCTGCTTAAGATTTGAATGGTTTTTTGTACAGTTTTTGTGATTGTTTTGTGATATTACCTTTGGGAAATAGTGTGGCTAACAAGGTATGTAAATAGTTGTTAGTAAACTTTGTTTATTAGGATTATGTCCATTATGGTACACATATACAAAAATAAAGAAAGGGTGACCAAGGAAAACATGCATGGGGAGGGTACAGAAAATCTGAGAGACAAGAGGCAAACCAATAGAAGAGATAAGAGGACTGGCCCGGTAAAAAATCGACTAGAAGAAATGGGCAAAGAAGGGCTAATCCGCCGCTGAAAATCATAAGGGTTTCAATGAAAGAAGAACGAAACTAATTAGTAGCTAACGTTTTGAATAGTTAAAATGATAAAAAGTTACATCTAAAAAAACTGTGTCGATGCTAGTTTGGAATGGATATAGTACTGTCAGGATAATAATTGACTATGAGAGCTATACAAGTTTACAACACTCAGTTAGCAATTACGGTATCCGCCAAAATAAACAGTACCGAAACAGAGAGTGCTGTGGAGTTGTTTATGTAATATGGATTTGTCATATTTGACTTAATTGTCATTAGTTGATATATTAATAGTACGCTGCAGTTAAATTTGATTTAAAAATGGTTCTAACAACGGAAGAAAAAGTTTTTTTGGTAGAGCATTATTTTCGTTCATACGGAAAAGGTCGTAATGATGGTCCAAGCTTAGAACAGGTGTCAATAAAATATCAACAAAAATTTAATAAAGCAGCTCCTAGTAAAAGTGTGATGTTAGCTGTTGTTGAAAAATTTCGTCGCGCTGGTAGTGTATTGTGTCAACGTAAAGGTTCTTCAGGTCGTCGAAAAACAGTATGCACTAACGAAAATGAAGGACGTGTTTTAACCAAGTTGTGCAATCACCTCAAAGAAGTCTTGTAAGAACTGCATGTAAACTCAACATTAGTGAAACGTCTTTACGTCGCATGTTCAAATCAATTGGTGGTTATCCATACCGTATTCAAGTTGGACAACGACTAAATGCTGCGGACAAACGTGCAAGAGAAATTTACTGTGGTCGCATGTTGAGTTTAATTTACGAAAATCCCGAATTTTTGAAAAACATATGGTTTTCAGACGAGAGTCACGTTCATCTTAGCGGCTATATTAATCGACAAACAACCAGATTCCTTGGATTTGAACGTCCTGATGTCATTGTAGAGAAACCACTCCACAGTTTTCGAGTTACCGTTTGGTGCGCGGTATCTGGTCATGGAATGATTGGTCCTTATTTCGTTGAAGATGATAATCAGAATCCACTTACTGTCAACCAAGCGCGTTATAGAGAGAAAATTATTATACCTTTTGTGAGAGATCTAAATAACTTTTGCCGTGCACGAAATCTACAGTTTCGCACACAATGGTTCCAACAAGATGGTGCAACGAGCCATACAGCTGTGCGCACCTTAGACTTACTCCGTCAGCATTTCGATAATAGAATAATTTCTCGGGGAACAGACTTCGAATATCCTTATCATTCACCTGATCTGACGCCACCTGACGCATACATTTAGGGCATAATGAAGGACAAAATATTTCACTCGGAAAATCCGCCGGCGAATATTGCCGAACTACGGGAAAGAATACAAAATATTTTTCGGCAGTTACATAAACCACTTTTTATAAATATGTTTATTGACTTACAAAATCGATATGAAGCTTGTTTGCGTCGAAACATTTTGAACACTTACATTACAGAAATTAAAAATTACTTTTTATTTTTATTTTCGGTACTGTTTATTTTGGCGGATACTGTATTTGTAGGGGCTACACGTTGATTGATAAAAAATTAGATTAGTGTTAGACAAATATAAATAAATTTAACGTAATTTTTTTTATAATTATTAATTAACAACCTTTAACGGTCAGCAACAAATTATCAACTGACTCTAGTGAACTGGCTTTATGCCCTGACAATGCTAAGTTGCTATTAAACTAGCATTAACATAAATTTTTTTGGCCATAATGTCTTGCTCGTGGTTAGTAGCAAATTATAAACTCAGTCCAGTGAACTTGCGTAGTAGTTATCTTTAATTAGTAACCTGGTTATATTCAGTAAAAAACAATTCAATATTAACATGGTTTTTTGAATCAACGTGTAGCCCATGGTCAGCAAATAAGTGCTAACTGAGTACTAGCTCTCATTGTCATTTATTATCCCGATAGTGCTGTATGCACTCCCATCTACACAATTTCTTTTTAAATGTGGGTGATTCACCTCCCAATTTTACAACTTTCAATAGACTTTTAACAAATGAAAACAAAATCAGTTTTATTTATATTTAAAGGGATACAATGTATATATGAATATATAAATAAATTTTGCAGAAAAAAAAACAAATAAGACATTGATTCACAATGAAAATATACAATTTAAAAACTAATAAAAAAAATTATTAAACTTAAAGGTGGGACTTTGTGTCATCTTGTTCATAGAAGAGAACATATGCTTCTTCACTGACTAAAGATTTCCACGATATTAATAGCACTCTTGAATCGTTATATTCGTGCCACTGTCCCGTATCCGTATAGGGATGTCGTCAAAATGCTGTGTAGTGACCTTTATAAGTGGTTCCACAGTGGTTAGATATAGCGTAGAGGTTGTACATACAAGGTGCCACATTATCAGCCGCGTAATGGTTCATATCAAGTCCTTCTATTGGAAAATCTATTGAATCATTAAGTTTTCCACTAAAACTTTCTGTTTGCGAAAAGCGCTTCAGGTGAATAACCAGTATTATCGGAAATTTATGAATTGAGAATGATTTAATGCATCGTTTTCGTTCCTTACATTTCGAACAAGTTGGTTTCTCATCACCGTCGAGTGTTTCTTCTCTTGTAAACGAATCTAAACATTGTGAAAGTCGTAATTGACCTGTTCTTTGTGGTATCGGAAGGGATAAATCCCAAAAAGGATCGTAGGTAACTGAACAGTGACCACAGTGTGTGCACTTGATTGTTGATTTTAATTGACCGACAAAGTTATCCATAAGCTTGGAGTTGTCCATTCTCGCATATCTTAACCAAAATTCTTGTGCTTTTTCGATATCACTAAATTTGTCATCAATTTCTGTTAATATGGGCTTTGGTTTTTCATATACCTTGTTGACATCTTCGTGAAGTCCTGCTAATAGGTAACGAAGAAACTCATGTGCATCATGTTGAGTGTATCCCATGAACCATGAAGTAAATCGCTGAATCTTACTTTTCAATGATACTGTATTAACCACTCTGTCTGAACCGTCTTCAGACCAAAGCTCTTGAATAAATTCAGCAAATGCATTAATTAGTGTTCCTTTCATGCTAGATATGTTTATGTTAATATCTCTTATGTATGCGTCTTTCTTTAGATATTCTAATATCCACCTTGTGTTTGATAGGCATTGGATAATACTATTCATGAAACATGTGTTAGCAATATTTTTGAGGCCTTTGAGCTTTGAGACCCAAAGAATCTTGGGGAATACCCTTTATGGATCTGAATGTGGAAATATTGTTAAAAGCTCTTTCGCAACTACTATCATTGTACGAATAATCTCGGATTCTATGATTGTCTTTCTCACTTGATCGGCGTGATAAGGAATTTGAATTGATGATGTTTGCTACTGAATTGGATGTAAATATTACGGATTTGAAAAGTGTTTTGGTTGGAGATAATCTATTGCGTATAGGAATCGCATCATTCTCTAGCATAGTCATCTTCTTCAGTATTCCTATGAATGGGACATCATCTGGCTGGTGGTTATCTGTATTTTTTAGTACACAGAGGCCCAAAAGTGTGTAGAAAAATATAGGCAGAATGTAATTAATGACATTTTTTGGACTATTTAATGATGACAAAAAAGAAGGACGAGCTACTGAAACGATTGAGCGAATTCCTAAACCACCATATGAAACAGGTAGTGAAGCTTGTTTCCAAGAAAGGTCCTCTAATTTAATGTTAATTAATGACTCTAATGAATGACGAATGGCATTGTCAAAATTGATTAGGATATCATGATGTAACCAGGTCGGACTACATCTTAAGATATATGTTGATTTTGGAATTGATAGGCAATTCTTGAGAAGCTAATAAGCAATATGTGTCGGTAACCAGGATAAACGAGATGACATTTTTTTGAAAAAGGTTAGTTTTTCATTGAAAACTGATAGAAAGGATTCGTTTAATGAAGGAGCACCTAATAGAAATAAATTTTGTCTGTTGGTAATTGTTATGTCTGGTGATACAGAATTAAATTTATCAATGGTTAGATTATTTGGTGATTCTAAGAAAAATAACTCGCATTTGCTGAAATTGAGTTCAAGATCCATATCCTTGGAATTGTTTATTATATAGACAAGAGACACGGAACACGGAATTAGTATTACCACCTAAAGAACCATCATCAAGGTACCAAGCATTGAATTCTGTGTCAATGTTGCTAATAAGTTTGTGTATCGATATGCAAAAAAGGAGGGGTGCCAAAGGGTCCCCTTGTTGGACGCCTCTTTCCGAATAAATGATGTTTTCGCCAAATAAAAGATATGATTGATGAAAGGAAAAATTTCAGGTAGAATATCTGCTACAAGTTTTAAAATCAATTTTCAGAAAAACTTTATTATTAACGTCTGGATGATTAGAGACGAACCGTCTTGCTGCATGTGCAACTGGTTCACAACCACCTTTCGACCCGAAACCAAATTGTAATGGACGAAGTAAATATCCTAATTTGTCTCTGATGTTTGAACAAATTATTTTCGCTACTAAACGACGATAAACTGTACCAATAGCAATTGGTCTGATACCTCCTGCTTTTTCAGTTAAAATAGGACGAATATTGATGTTTACTGTGTCATTTAAAATAAAATTACATAATTTACACAAAGATGATAAAAGATTTTTTCCTGAAGGGCCAGCACTGTAACTTATTAAATCTTGTAGATGTGAAGGTCTTAAAGAGTCTAAACCACCAGCAGAACTTGTTTTAAAAGAGTTTATTGCGCTACTCATAAATTCTTCTGTTATAAAAAAAAGGAATATGTTCCGAAATTAGAGTAGGGAACGTACTATTAAGTTTCTCTACAGGACGTTTCGATTTTAAATCTGTTAAAGTGGCTGCACTGACATCAGCAAAAATGTCATCTGAAGCTAAGATTTTGATTGCGGATGTCAAGTCGCCGTCAGAAACTTTTGCACACTCCATGTACAAAATTGATGTGACAATGCTTTAATTATAAAATGACATTTTTTTATATATACAAAGTGTCCACAAATTCTCCTGCCAAACGGAAACTACAGTTACTAGAGGTGGTTTTAAGTCGATTTAGCTCAAATTACATTAATCGGAAAATGCTTCCTAAGGGAGCTACAGCCCTTTGAAGAAGACGTCCTCATATGAGTTTTCTTCAAATTACTTAAAAATATTCAAACTTGGTATAATCAATAAACAGTTACAAATCAGTCGTTTGCTGTAAATAAATTTTTTCCAGATCCATCACAAGCGTGTCAGTTGGGGGAACCAACAGGTAATTCTATTTTCAAGTTTTTTATGTATCCGACATCGAATTTGGAAAATTCAAGATAATTTTCATGAAAAATGTTCTCTTCTTTCAAATCGATATCATGAACCGTTTTCGAGAAAAATAAATTTAAACTTTTTGTGTTTCTTACATAAAATCATGCTGGATTATAATCTGTAATATCAAATTGGCTTTGAAAAATCAACAAATTGTACAGATACTGGTAACAAAAGTAGTAAATATTAAGTTGCTTACATTGTTTTGGAAATTTTAAATTAATTTCATTTCGTGAGGGTATAAAACAACAATCAACATTAAAAAAAAAACAAAGTTAGAGACTCCGCTGAAAAAATGGACGACATGGTTAGAACCTTACAAAGAACAATAGACAAAATAAGCTCCCATGCTGAAAACAACGGTTTTAAAATTAGTTCCAGTAAAACACACTGCATACACTTCTGTAGACATAGAAACCCTCATCCTGAACCACAACTCACCTTGTATGAAAATCAGATAGAAATTAAAGAATCAACAAGATTTTTGGGCTTAATTTTCGATAAAAAATTACTTTGGAAAGAACACATCATAGATCTTGCTGTAAGATGTAAAAAGAGATTTAAATATATTAAGGGTCATGTCAAATATCAACTGGGGTGTAAATAAGAAAACTCTTATTAATCTTTACAAGGCTTTAATGTTGTCAAAGATGGACTATGGGTGTATAATATATGGCGCAGCTAGTAACTCCAATCTCAGAATTCTTGAACATGGACTTAGGCTAGCATTGGGGGCTTTCAAAACCACCCCATATCAATCGCTATGTTGTGAAACTGACATACCACCCCTCCGTTATAGAAGACAATATATGATGTCTAGCTATTTTGTAGAATTCTCATTGCGCCCTACCATCCAGTGCATAATATTATCTTTAACGAAACACAAGAAGTCTTTTCGCATACACGTCACACGAACAACCTTCGTTTACGGTTCGAGCACTCCAATTTCCAATTGATAGCAAACATGAGAGAAGATGTACCACCTGTTACCCCTGCGTTGGCAAATAATATTCCCCCCTGGACAATGAGAAAACCGAATGTTTATTTAACTGCCAAAAATTTGACAAACAAAATACTCCCATAGAAATCTTCATGTATGAAGTGAAATGGATTTTAAATTCCCACGAAGTTACTACACAAATATACACTGATGCCTCTAAAACTAACTATCCAAAAACGTAACACTGAAATAGAAACATTTTCCATGGTCTAGTGTCTAATATGCCGAGCAGCATGCTGTTTTTGAAGCACTATTATATATAAAAAATAAACGGTTTTAAGGATTAAAACTAACTTTTCCGCATCCGTGACCCTGAACAATATTCTATCATAAAACTGTTACTTGTATACACTTCGGGGGATGTATCGTGCTAACAAACCGAAATTGCTCCAAAAATAACCAAAAATTCAGTATATCTGGATTTATAGGACCCGCTATACTCGCTCTAGTTAACTGAAAATCAATAGGGTACATCTGTGAGACACTTTGAACAATATTCAATCATAAAATTGATCAATCGTATACTCTCTGGAGGCTGTATCGTGCTAACAAACTGAAACTTCTTCAAAAATGACAAAAATATCACACTTAAAGTACTGTAGCACCTGCTGTATTGGCCCCGGTGAGCTGAAAATCAATAGGGTTCATAAGTGAGATGCCCTGAATAATATTCAATCATAAAATTGGTGACTTGTTGAACTGCGGAGGCTGTATCGTGCTATTAAACTGAAATTTCTCAAAAAATTACAAAATGTCGTACTTCAAGTACCATAGCACCCGTTGTACTGGCTCTGGTAAACTGAAAATCAATAGGGATCATCTGTGACATGTCCTTAACAATATCCAATTATAACATTGCTGACTTATTGCACTCCGGAGGCTGTATCGTGCTAACAAGACATGTAAGGAAAAGTGGCCGACGACAACGACGACGAAAAAAATTTTCAAAATTCCAACTTTTTTTGGGGTAAACCAATACTTTTCTCGCATATAAATAGGTTGGAAATTTGAAATTTTTTTTTGAGTTATTTTTACGTTATCCATCAACAACAACACGAAAAAACGGATTTAGAAAAAAAATTCTGTATGTCGTCGTCGTCGTCGTCGTTGTCGTCGGCCACTTTTCCTTGCAAGTCTTGTTAGCACGATACAGCCTCCGGAGTGCAATAAGTCACCAATTTTATGATGGCATATTGTTAAGGACATTTCACAGATGAACCCTATTGATTTTCAGCTCACCAGAGCCAGTACAACGGCTGTTATGGTACTTGAAGTACGACATTTTGTCGTTTTTCGAGAAATTTCAGTTTGTTAGCACGATACAGCCTCCGGAGTTCAATAAGTCACCAATTTTATGATTGAATATTATTCAGGGCATCTCACTGATGAACCCTATTGATTTTCAGCTCATCAGATCCAATACAACCGGTGCTACAGTACTTTAAGTACGATATTTTTGTCATTTTTGGAGAAGTTTCAGTTTGTTAGCACGATACAGCCTCCGGAGTATATACAAGTGATGAATTTTATGATTGGATATTATTCAGAGCGTGTTAAAGATGAATCCTATTGATATTGAGCTCACTAAAGCCAGTACAACGGGTGCTGTGGTACTTGAAGTACCAAATTTTTGTCATTTTTGGAGAATTTTCAGTTTGTTAACACGATACAGCCTCCAGAGAGTATACGATTATCAATTTTATGATTGAATATTGTTCAAGGTGTCTCACAGATGTACCCTATTGATTTTCAGTTGACTAGAGAGAGTACAGCGTGTCCTATAAATCCAGATATACCGAATTTTGAGTTATTTTAGGAGAAATTTCGGTTTGTTAGCACGATACATCCCCCGAAGTGTATATGTTACCGGCAAATCATGTAATTCAGGCATTCTATAAAATGCCGGGTCTTTTTAGGCAAAGTATGGAATCGAACATTCATTCTATGGTTCGACTAGGCATTCTATGAAATATCTAGGCATTACATGAAATGCCGGAGTGAACTTAGGTCATGTATATAATATTCATATTAACTACGTGAGTTTGTATTAAAAGATACTTTATTTATCTTCTGACAATTGACGTGACGATTGAAGTATTGAAGTTTACAACTGACAAGTAATTGTACGTAATGTTAATATAACAATGAATGCAGAACGCAACTATCATAACACAGTATACACAGAGTTATAAATATTGTATAATACAATACATGTCACACCAACTAATCTAACTTAACCTAACCTTGACTCCGTATATCTCTTTCTACGGGCTAGGTTCTGTTTATTTCACACTTTGACGAAAACGAAGCCGTCATTCTATGTATTGCCTAGGCAAAGCATGTAACATGGATACATTATATACTTCGCCTACGTCATATCCAGAATAAGAATGGGTCACACTCACTTAACATCATCCTACTTACTTCTTGGAAGAATTCCTCCGGAATGCGAAGAATGTAGGTGCCAACTTACCATAAAACACATTCTATATTACAAAATGAAGGGTAACGTTTGTTGATAATTATAAGGTATACCTAAAACGTAATAAAAAATATTGCAGAAAAAGCAGAAAAAAAGGGCTCTATATCAATGAACTGAAAACAAAATACATGGAATGGACAGATCGAGACTTTATAAAAGGGAATTATTTAACAGTAGAAACAGCCAAAGGAAAGATATATAAATTTGAAGAAATAGATCGATTCGAGTACCTTGGAACACACGAAAACCCAATATAGGGGAGGAAATCCAAAACAGAATAATGCGTGGCAATCATTGCATTTATGCCTTGAATAGATTATTAAAAAGCAAAAATATATCAAGGAGTGCGAAAATCAGGATTTACAAGACTGTGATTAGGCCTATAGTTACATATGCCTCAGAAACATGGACATTAAACAAAAAAGAACAAGGAATGCTACAAATATGGGAAAGAAAACTATTGAGGAAGATATTTGGGGGAAAATTACAAAATGGAATATGGATGAGGAGGACAAACAAAGAGCTCGAAGAATTATATAAAAATTCGGGTATTATTGGAATGATAAAATCTCAAGACTAAGATGGTTAGGACATATAGAAAGAATGGGAACGGGAAGGCTACCGAAAATATTGATATATAGTTCTATAGGAGGAAGGCGAAGGAGAGGTAGACCCAAAACAAGATGGAAAGCGGAGGTTGAAGAGGACCTACGAAGACTTAATGTCAGAAATTGGAGAAGTAAGACAAATGACAAGATGGGATGGAGGCAAGTCGTCAACCAAGCCATGGAAGGGTTAAGTTATTAATGTGCAAATTGGAAATAGGTGCAGAATACAAGAAATTTTTTTTAATAAAAATACCTGTTGGTCCCCCCCAACTGACACGCTTGTGATGGATCTGGAAAAAATTTATTTACAGCAAACGACTGGTTTGTAACTGTTTATTGATTATACCAAGTTTGAATATTTTAAGTAACTTGTAGAAAACTCATATGAGGACGTCTTCTTCAAAGGGCTGTAGCTCCCTTAGGAAGCATTTTCGGATGAAGATAATTTGAGCTAAATCGACTTAAAATCACCTTTAGTAACTGTAGTTTCCATTTGGCAGGAGAATTTCTGGACGCCATATATAAGAGTAAAGAAACAAAATCACTTTCTCTGTGACAAATTAGCAACAAAAAAGTAACACATTTTCACCTACTGTAAATTTTATTCCACTATGTTAACAATGTACGACATTTTTGGTAAATTTTGGAGAAATTTTGTGCTTGTCATCAGAATACAGAGTCCGGAACGAATACAAGTAACCAATTTTATGATTGGATATTTGTTCAAGGCGTACATGAAGATACACTTGTATGTCAGATAATGTACTAATTTGTTTCTCAATCTTATCCATTAATTTTTCGTAGTCCATTTTATATTTCATTAAATGATGTTGCTAATTTATACATATACCTTAAATTAATAAAACATTTCGCTACATTTAATCTGATATTTTGTCCTAATTTTCTGTCGGTGTAATTGGTACCTAATCGGTGCACCTTCGCATCAAAGGCTTTTGTCGACGTGGAACAGATATCGAGTGTCAAGTGCGTTCCCATGGTTATCAAAAGAGATTTTTTTTCGCAAAAATGGGCACCTATAAAAGTTACAAATTTCAATAGAAGAATAGGATAACACAGATCGTAGTTTGTAGTGGGCCCTTTTGTGAATTTTCGGTTCGACAGTGATGTAACAGGTTATACATGTGCGTAAAACCAGTGGTTCCCAAAAATTTCGATATATAGTTGAGTAAATAACATTTTTGAAATTATATACGCGACTAAAGTGAGAAAGCTTAAAACAATTAACATTTGTCTCCAAAACCTGATAGATACTGACAGTAAGTAAAGAAAAATATAGTAAAATTAGATGAAAGTTTGCAGATAAAAAAGGAGAATCCAATTTTTGGGAATGATGTGTTCAAGAGTGGTAACAAATAGATAAAAAATAAAGAGTATAATTACGAGAGATTAACTAGGAATGATGTTAAACAACTATAATTGGTGGAGATATTTATCAAGATTACGAACTGTAAAACAATTATGGGAAGGCAGAAATCGAATAATAAGAAATTAAAGGAGGAGAAACCACTTTATACCTGGATTAAAAACGTAGGAAATAAATTAGAAAGTAAAAGATGGAAAAAATTCATAGGATAGTAACAATGACAAATTATTTCTTCTATAACCATTTAAAAATCAACAACTTCCGTCACTAGTGACGAAAGTAAGTGGTTGCAATTTCAGATATTAAATTGCTGACATCCCAATCATTTTAAATAACTGCCTAATGTAACTAACTGTCATACAATATGTGAATCAAAAATCAATTTTAAAATACACAATACATCTTTTTAGTATTGAGTTATTCAAAGTTTGTAAATTAATAATAAAATAAAAGTATTGTTGTAATACAATATGTATATGGCAATAATGCTAAAACTGGGTTGACCCGTAAATCGCAGATTTCGTCATTTTAAAGATAATTCAACTCTTTCCAACTTCTTGTACATCCTATGTAATAAGCCATAGTTATAGAAAAAGTATAGTGTGCTACTTTCGTCACTCGCTAAACAATATGTAAAGTTATTATTTCGTTTCGTCATTCTGTAATGTCATTCAAATAACATAATTACTGTTGTTTGAATCCAGAAAGTAATATTATTGTCATTAAACAACTTTGACTACCCAATGTATGCTGGATTGAGAAATGCTGCCATGGGATTACGAAAACATTCAATTGCCTCCTTAGTTCAAAGGATTTCTCATTATTGAATCAACTGCATAGTTTTATTAGCGGAGCGATGAAAATTAGATCATTCATCATTAATGATTAGCTATCCACAGTATCTCTACAAAATAACTTACAGTATAGAATTAATTGTGGGAATCATCTGTTTATTTTGTATTTTTTGTCTTTTACTTCAATATTGCTTGATAATTAGGTGTTGCGCGCTGTCTTTAAAATCATATAAAGTTTATATAATTTTTGCTTGTAATACCTTTTATTAAACAGTTAGTTTAGGATAATATATGTAGTTTAAATTTACTGTGTAACCGGCTTCTTGTTCATATACATTGTATGAAAGAACAATATACATTACATTAAAAAACTTTCTTCAAAATATCAGTTAACCTAAATTTTTAGAACAATATTTATTTCTATTCCGAATTAACTGTTTTAAATCAATGTTCTTATGATTCTTAAGGTATTTTTATTGAATAGAAAATCAGTTTTAAACATTTGGAGAATCGTTCGTTGAATCCTCAACCTGAATATGTCTATCTAACACTTTTTAACAATGCAAACTGTCATGTGGAATTCTTGTAAATTGTCTCCCGCAGGGGCTCGATTTGTTCCGGATTAGTTGCTTCTTTGGTTTCACAAATGTACAAAAATAATGATAGACAGTTTCATAACGAGAATGACTATATTTCTCAAAAAAATTTCCAGATATATTCATTAATATTATATATAAAATAATATGTGATAACAATAATTTGTTGGTATCGCTTTTTTGGTGTGAATGGCTGTTCCTATTGCTGGGTACTGAAGAGAGTCCATCAAATGTACTGTCAAATGCCAGAGCAGAACATAATATGTTTCTCACTGGTTTATTACCTCGCGAAAAAGCATATCGTAGTTTTGCATTTAAGGTGAACAGTTACACATTTGAAGATACTTATTTACAAATTCGTAACAATTCATGATTTAAATGAAATCATTAATAATTATATACAGGGTGTCCCGGGACTAATGGGAAAAAAGTCAGGAGAGTATAATATGAGCCAAAATAATGTTAGTACTTCATATATACTTTTACTATGCAGGCCCTCGTTTTCGAGTTATAGGCCTCCAAAGTTTTAATTTTGAATTTGGTTTTTATTTTTATTTTTTGTACTAGTTATTTGATCTTTATAAAATTTACGGCAAAGCTATAATGTAAGTGTATGTTTATTTTGGTAAGGTAAACAGATTTACAGTAGGCATTGACGCCAGGGACGGACTACTCGCAATGGTTAGTGATCCAAAAATTTTGCAGGTATGGCACACCCTGTATGAAATTATCGAAATTCACTTACCCACACATTAAGCTAACGAAAAGGTACTCTCGTTGGAATTCGATAAAATAAGCCGTTTGGCTAATATTTACAGTTTTATTAATGCACTACGTACAAATCTACCTAACTAACTTATTAATACGATGTCCAGAATTTACTTGCTTTTAATCAAAATTACGAACATAACATTATTAAACCATTAAGAAAACCTCAAAAAACACAAGTTATAAAACATTAGACCAAAACTAATTCCTAAACAACAACAAAAACTAACGTTATTCTAATAAATGTTCAATATGAGCTCCTCCCACTTCCACGCACATTCTAAGTCTACGAAGGTTGTTTCTTTGCACTTGAAAGAGCAATTTCACACTATTTCTAATAACATTGCAGTGTAACACAATTCTGTCTATTAAATCTTGCCTTGTTTGCACAGGTGTTGCGTATACCTTACTTTTGAGATAACCCTAGAGAAAGAAATCCATAGGATTAACGTCTCCTGATCGCGGTGGCCATTGAATAGGGCCTCCACGACCAATCCATCTATTAGGAAGCCTTGTGTGTAAATGTTGTCGTACATCTAAACTGAAATGAGGAGGGGCCCCATCATGCATGAACCATAAATTCCTACGAGTTTGTAGTAGCACATCATCAAACAGGTTCCATAACTCATTTTGCAAAAAACTCCAAATATCTCTGACCGGTCAAAGTATCGTCAATAAAGTATGGCTATATCAAATTATTGCCAACTATTCCTGCCAAACATTAACCATGAATCTATGCTGGATCCTAGTTTGGATAATGCCATGTGGCACATCATCCCATAAATGCATATTATGAGAATTTATGATTCCATCTCTGGTGAAACCCGGTTCGTTCGTAAAGAGAACGTTACTAATAAATGTGTTGTCTGCTTGTTGTTGTCGCAGAAACCACTGGCTATACTCAAGTCGAGCAGGATAATCAGCCACTGTCATACGGTGTACTTTTTTCATGTGAAAAGGATATAACAACTGTTCTTTTAGGACGCGATGAACAACTGATTTCGAGACGTTATGTTCTCTTGATAATTTTCTAAAACTCGATGGTTCATTATCAACTGCATTTAACAAGTCTTGTTCAACTGCCACAGTACGTATGCTTCGTACTGGACCTTCTCCAGCTTTTTCTGGCGAAAATCTTCCTAAAATTTAAAATTTTGTTTTGTATACATGGAAAATTACATTTACTTATTCATACCTGTTTCTCGTAACCTGAGATCAATACGCCCAAACATTCGTCTGTCTGGCAATGCTTTGTTTGCAAAATGTTCTTCATAAAGCCTTTTGGCCTCTAAACAGTTTCGAGAAGCCAGTCCATACATTAGATGTTTATCTGCGTACTCAATAAAAGCGAATTCTGCTACTGTAACTGTTAAATTAAGGACTTATGAATTATTGATAAGTACTGACCACGAACTATTCTACACAACGTTTGACAACTAATCCTATGGTAACTTGATAAACGGTAAAAACACTTATAAAAAGTTTTTACCAACTTTCCAATTAATAAGTCGTTAATGTTTTTCATCTTCTGCTATAGTTAAATTATTTCTTTGTAGTACTCTAGGTAAATTTTGGACATCTATTAAAAGTTAGTTTTACCTCGTTGTGTACTTATAAAAATGGTGAATGCGTAAACTGGTACGTAGTGCATTAATAAAACTGTAAATATTAGCCAAACGGTTTATTTTATCGAATTCCAACAAGAGTACCTTTTCGTTAGCTTAATGTGTGGGGAAGTGAATTTCGATAATTTCATACAGGGTGTGCCATACCTGCAAAATTTTTGGATCACTAACCATAGCGAGTAGTCCGTCCCTGGCTTCAATGCACTACTGTAAATCTGTTTACCTTACCAAAATAAACATACACATACATTATAGCTTTGCCGTAAATTTTATAAAGATCAAATAACTAGTACAAAAAATACAAATAAAAACCAAATTCAAAATTAAAACTTTGGAGGCCTATAACTCGAAAATAGGGCCTGCATAGTAAAAGTTTATATGAAGTACTAACATTATTTTAGCTCAGATTATACGCTCCTGACTTTTTTCCCATTAGTCCCGGGACACCCTGTATATACAATATGTCCCCCAAGTTGGAATCATATGGAGAACTTTTTTATTATTAATTATTATAAAAGTTATTCTTCATAAAAAGTTCTGCATTATCTAAAACCTAAAATACAGTCATCAAAAATCAAATGTTTTAGTCGTATACGAGGTTTGTCAAAAAATATGAGTTTTACTCAAGGGTAAAGTACCTTTAAATTTGACAATATCGATAAATGTTACTAAAAAAAATTGATCAGAATTAAAAATTACGTTTAAATATGTAATTGAAAACTTCAAAGAAAAACAGATTGAAAAATTACACTATTAAATTTAACCATATTATTGTCAAACAGCTGCCACCTGTCTTTTGCAAAATGTAAAAAATTGAGATGACGAAATAAGTCAACAGTCAGTGAACACTCAAACCTCTCACATTCGGTATTCCCAAACTGTCAACCCATTCCAGCATTAACTATTGTTAGATAAAAAAGCCAAACAAAACCCACCCGCAAATTTTGACAATCTCCACTTTCGTCTGATGTTAATTTCCATGAAAAGAAATAATAATTATATAACATTACCCTAACAGTAATAACGTCGGTTAGGAGAAGTGATGTAAGAAGAGATGTAAGTGATAAAACATGGTGTAACATGTCGTTGAGACATGTTACTATTTTCATCAATTATTTTGGAGCGTTACTTATTCGTCGGCTACTCCCACCTCTAATTCCAATTCCTATTATTTCAAATATTAGGAACACATCGGTAATCGTTTTTGCCATCGTTAAAATATCTACTTAAACTACGATTGAAGTGGAACTCGCTTTTTTGGTTCATTTCTTCGCTGAGAAGTTATTCAGTATTCTCCTTTTTAATCATATCATTTTGATCCACTAAATTTACCTCTAACCATGGCAGAATATCACGAAGCATTATCAAGCTTCAAAGATTCCTCTCCTGGACCTGATCACATTCCTATAACTTTCCTTAAGCATTTTCCCGAAAGAGCTTATCAACATCTACTCCAATTATTCAATATCATCTGGTTATAACATAAATTCCCAAAAACTTGGCGAGAGTCGCTAATAATCCCCATACATAAATCTCGAACTCCGAAATCAAATCCCCTCTCTTACCGCTCACATGTATCATGAGCAAATTAATAGAAAATATGATTAACAAAAGATTACTATGGACACTGGAAAAACGCAAACTAATAATACCGGAACAGAGTGGCTATAGATCAGGAAGATCAACGTTAGATAATATCATTGAACTTGAAAGCGAAATCAATGAAGCGTTTGCACTAAAAAGTAAATGCTTAACAATATTCTTCGATATTACTAAAGCATTCGACACCGTCTGGCATAACTATATTATTAAATAGTTACATAGTTGGGATATACAGGGACATTGCCTATTCTTCATCACAAACTTCCTACAAGACAGATCGTTTAAAGTTAAAGTAAACAACACAATGTCTGACTTAAAATTTCAAAAAAACGGCACTCCACAAGGTTCTGTACTTAGCCCGACCTTATTCATAATAGCAATGAACGATGTTCTACAAGGATTAAAAACGCCACTTAAAGCCCGCTTATATGCTGATGACCTGGTCGTTTACTGCAAAAGTCAGAACCTTAAAAACAGTCAGAAAATCGCACAAGAGTTCCTCTCCCATTTAGAATATTGGACAGAACGAACAGGCTTCATCTTTTCAACCGAGAAATCGAAACTCATTATTTTTTCGAAAAAGAAAACTCCAGAGCGCGTAAATCTACGCTTGTATGGAAAACTTTTACAAACTGAAACATCTGTTACATTCTTAGGAATGACTTTTGATGAATCTCTTAACTGGAAATGCCACATAAACAATCTCCTCTTGACATGTCAAAAACGACTGAACCTCTTAAAAATGTTGGCTAATAAAAATTGGGGTGCTGATCGAGAAACTCTGCTCACGCTTTATCGTACATTAATCAGGTCCAAGTTAGATTACGGTTCAATTGCCTATACGACAGCGACTAAATCACTCTTAAACCGAATAAACAGCATTCATAACACGCCCTACGCATAATAACAGGGGCATTCCGCACTACACCAGTCGAGAGCCTATATTGTGAAGTTGGAGAACCATCTCTAGAAGACAGAAGAATGTACCTAAGTCTAGTGTATGCAGCTAGAATAAGGCAAAATCTCTCCAATCCTACCAGCCAAAATTGCACCACAAAAAACTTCCCCAACCTGTTCCAAAAGCCAAGAACCTCCAAACCTTACTATATCCGAATTAAAAACTACCTATCAAAACTTAGCTACTCTCTCCCAGAATGCGATCCCAATGAACTTAGTTCAATTCCACCCTGGCAAATCAAAACTCCAACTTGCATCACCAGTCTTTCTTCCTATAATAAATATCATGAAAACCCCTACATTATTAGATCTATGCTAAACAGCATACTAGAAAAGTTCCCTGATTACTTCCACGTTTATACTGATGCCTCAAAGTCTTCTAATAAAGTCGGAGCTGCGTTAGTGACCGCAACTTCGACCCACATGTTCAAGTTCCCACCAACCTGCTCAATCTACTCAGCAGAACTGTATGCACTATATGAAGCATTAATCCTCATAAATGCATCTGACATACATAACCATCCCATTCTCTCGGATTCCCTCAGCGCAATTAAGGCCTTACAATGCATTTATCCAGATCATCCCATTGTAACAAAAATGAAACAAGAGCTCTACTCTGCCGAACAAAGCTATAAGAATGTTATCTTCATATGGATACCATCCCATATAGGAATTCATGGTAATGAAGAAGCAGATAAATACGCCAAAGAAGCCGCAGACAGTGACACAACCGAAACTATTAGACTATCAGTGAGTGCGGATATAAAATGTACAATAAGATCTAAAATAAACAGTGCGTGGGAAAATGAATGAAGTAAAAAAGTCAATAAAGCCCTGATCTGCGTTACCTAAAAATCGTCGAGACCAAGTCCTGCTGACTCGACTACGCCTAGGCCACACTAGGCTAACACACAGTCATCTTTTCAGTCAAGAACCTAAACCTAAATGCAACTACTGCAATGAACTACTTTCCGTGAAACATTTACTCACTCAGTGTCCGCAATTAGCAGCGAAACGACAACAGGCCCAACTTCCTTCTGGTGAACTTGCAGACTTACTAGGATCATCATGTAATGTGCACAATTTAAAAATATTTCTCAAATCTATAGATGTGCTGAGACTCATATAGACATTATTTTATGTATAACTTGCTTCTTTTGTAAACCTTAATGACGCTAATGACCCACGCGGTTGATGCGTATTATTAAATAAAAAAAAATAATCATATCATTTTGTGTGTGATTTTTAATTTTCTTCGCTGCTCTGCAGCCTGTACCGTTTACCTTAAGGTCCACTTTACGGTTTTTGTAAATTTATTATTGTGTGTCAAATAAATCCATTTGTCCCGAAATTTTGTTTGATGATTCACCTTATCCCAATTGAGGTAATAAAAAATAGTGTAACTAAGGCCGAATTCACTACCTGAGCCGAGTCCCAAGGCCGGGTGTTTAGGTTGTGACAATGGAAAGGACCTAACCTCTCACGTTGAGGCCAGACTGTTTGGAAATCATCTGCATTCGCAACTGATCTGTGGTAGCCATAATTTAAATAATTCCTGTAAATTGAAATACTAAATAATGTTTGTATTGTCGTCAACATTCGACTGACCTGTCACCTCAGACAACCATTAACTCAAAACACTAATTTGGGAATCAATCTCCTCGTTTCCGGAGTGGACATTAATAAAGTGTAACAAATATGTATAAATCTTACTAAGTGACTAAATGTCAGACTTTCTATTCATTGGCTCCTCAATGTTATTCATATGATACATTTCTAAAAACTTTCTTTTATTATAGTTTCTTTTTACATCAAGAATCTTTACTTTATCAAAATCTACATGGTGGAACTCATCTATAACATGTTCTGATAATGCACATTTTCGCTTTTTTAACCTTGCATCGCTTTTATGTTGAGCACAACGTGATTTCATGTTCTGAGATGTCATTCCTACATACTTTTTGTTGCAATTTTTACAAGGTATACTGTATATTACGTTAGTTTTCATCAGGGAATCCTCCGGTTGTTTTAACTTAGTAAAAAGAGACTGCAGAGGTTTGGCTGTTCTATGAGCAATTTTTACATTGGTCCCCTTGAATTCTTTCATGATTTTTTCTGATAGATCTTTAATATAAGGAAAGGATCCAAAAGTAATATGATCGACTATATGTTCGCCGGGAGTGTTGTAAATCAACCTTTTGAGAAGTTTGATAGGATAGCTATTTATTTGAAGTGTATCAATCAATATTTTAAGGTTTTTATTAAGTAATGTTGGATGTGGTATCTTTTTTAATCTGTTCTTCATCCCTAACACTAAGTTAACCTTCATTTTGTAGGGGGAAATGTTTTAGTAGGTTAGCCTACTACACCACAGGTAACTTCCAAAATAAATGTAACGTTGGGTTGCATATAATAAAATCGTTAATCAATAAAAAACCATTCATTAATAGGGGTCATTAATCAACGATTTTGAGTGCGTTAAAATACATCGTAAAAGGACGGTAGACGGAAATAATATAATAAAAACGAGAAATCTGGCAACTTTGCGCAATTACTGGTTTCCCATTTTTGTTCGACTAAAAAAATTCTTTATAAACATTCAATAAATCAAGATATTTCGTAAAACTTTGGTATTTCATCTTTATCTCGACTCTTCTAAACGTTTCGTATCATTATATTACTTCTTCTATAGCTAAATATATAAGTTGTATAAATGACTTATAACGTCTTGTATTCATTCTACAAACGATGATCTTTTTACGACAAGGCAGGTCGGTTAGTTAGTACTTGTGTTTAGCACATTGTATACTTTTCAAAATTGCCATGATGCGGTTCGGAAACATTCCTTGAGGCATGACGATCATTATCGAATGTAATTTTCGTATTGCCAGCGGCGTAGACCAACAACTGATATAATATATTAATGGGAAATTCTGTGAAACATTCAAGGGACATTATGAAGCTTGTCGTTTTACTAAACATCTATTCATAGAAACGATCATACAATTATTCCGAATGACAGGAAAATATTTTTTTATAAATATAAGAAAAGTATCTGTTATATGGCTTTTTGTTGATCTATTAAAAATATTTTCTTTTTTTTTATAGTCTACATTGTCTCTTAATAAAATCAGTATACACTTAGCTCAAAATTGCCAACTCCTTGAATCTTACATACTTCCATTATTTTCTTTGCATCTTTTGAATAGTTTATCACAGTTGTCTTTATCGAATGCGAAAAAATGCATTAATATATGCCGAAAATTTCATTCTCATATTCATATTATTTTGTGAGGTACATAAAAACAAACTTCACTTTAATTTTTGTCATTTTTCTCACTAAATTTTTTTCCATGCACATACGTCCTTTAAGAGTATATATCTGCTATCTGCTAGATTTTGAAATGTGTGATTTTTTTAGTAAACAGGTTTTCCAAGTGAAACAATAATGCTATCAAAACTGTCAATTTATGGACTTCTTATATATTGTTTCCACTTTTTCGAGAATTTTGACGCACACTGTATGGGAAATATAACAATTTCCAGTACCGCACTTGACGATATATTGTGTAACATGCCAATCAGCCTGTTACGTTTTACGTCATAGTATTTTATTTAATATTACCAAATTAATGGCTCATTAGCCACTGCTAAATTAAAAAAAACTATACTCCGTTTATAAAAGGCATGGAGTAATAAATTACTCATTTTGGCCGGAACCATAGGCGTACCACATTTAGTCATTTAAAAAAAGTTAAGGCTTCTAAAATTATCTCATTTCCGAAAATAACCGTTTTGTAATATTATTTAAAATGAAATTTCAAATTATCAATAATATAATAAACTGTGGATTATATCACTGACATCAATTTTCCAGAAAATTTATTATTATGTATAAAAGGGCGTAGACGAGTCCCTCCACTAAGCTCCAGGTAGTTATAATCCTACATACAATAAATAATAAAATAAATGTTAATAACAATTTTATACAAATACATACATACATATATATATATATATATATATATATATATCCAAACCAACCCCATTTGCCGATTATTTCACCCAATTAGCAGGTAATTGAAGAAACTTGACAAACAGGTAGCTCAAAAATGGTTTTATTATTGTGAAATATAGTCTTTTCAGTTCCAAAATGCCCCCATAATACAATGTACTTACTAGAACTTTTCAACTATAAAAGTAGCGGAAAGGTTGAATATTTTCAATTTACAGTTCATCTGTTCTGGAGAAACTGCTGTGTTGATTGATTTCCCCATTATTACTGTTATTTGTTATTATTTTTTACCGTTATTGTTAACTTGTGTTTATTTTTGTTCATCTATACAAGTTCTCTTCTCATCACACGAGACAAACACCTAACTACACCTTCCAACTATATAGTGTTCCAACCAAAGTCGATCAAATATGGAGGATTTATCACCATCTAAGCGACCTAAAGTTGGCCCATTGTCGCTAAACGAAAAAAATCTGATATTAAATTGCTATTCCTCGTTGAAGAACGAAGAAATTAGAAGAAAAATCATGAATTTGACAGGAAGTGTTGATGAAACTGTGGAGATTACTGCAACAATGATTGGTGTTTCAAAAACAACAATTTATAATTTAATGAAGGAGAAAAAAAAATGGAAACATCACAGCCCCAGCAAAGTCCCCAGGCCGACCCAAACTTGAAATGGATGACGACTTGAAGAATGGAATAAGGCGTAAGGTGCATGCTTTTTTCTTTAGAAAAGAGATCCCAACTCTCTTCAAAATTATGGCTTCGGTTCAAGAAGATTCAGATTATCCGAAAATGTCTCGAAGTACATTATGGAAAATTTTGAAGGAACTTGGATTTGAATATAAAAAAAATTATCGGAACGCAATGTTGATTGATAGAGACGACATTGTCATTCGGAAAGCAAGACTAGATCAAAAACGAATTTATTATTTGGATGAGACTTGGTTAAATGAAGGTCATACTGTTTCAATGTTTTGGCAAGACACGAATGTCAAAAGTCGGAGGCAGGCAGCTCTTGAAGGATGGTCAACAGGCCTCAATCCACCAGCAGGAAAAGGACGTCGACTCATCATTACTCATATCGGAAGTGCCGAAGGTTTTGTTAAAGGTGGATTGTTGTGCTTTGAGTCGAAGCAAACCGGAGATTATCATGAAGATATGGATGCAGACGTTTTCGAAGAATATTTCTCACAAATGCTAGATCTAATTTCAACGGGCTCAGTCATTGTTATGGATGACGCAAGTTATCACTCCAGGTTAGAGGAGAAATTACCTTCAACTGCATGGCGTAAACAAGATATCCACGATTGGCTAACGTCGAAAAATATTGAATGCCCAGATAACCCGCTGAAAAATGAGCTCTTGCAACTGGCCAATTAACATAAACACAAATATAGTAGATACGTTGTAGATCAAATGGCATCAGCGCGTGGTATAACGGTGCTGAGGCTTCCTCCTTATCACTGTCAACTCAATCCCATAGAATTAATATGGGCCCAAGTGAAAGGGGAAGTTTCAAGAAAGAATACGACATTCAAAATGAGTGACGTAAAAATTTTATTCGAAGACGCGTTAGGTAACGTAACCAAAGAAAACTGGAACAAATGTGTTGAACGCGCGATACAAGAAGAACTAAATATGTGGGAAATGGATCATATAAGTGAACACATGATTGAACCATTTATAATCAATGTTAATAATGGAAGCTCAACAGAATCGTCTGATTCTGATATATAGACTAGTTTTTGTGTTAGTTATTACTATTATTTGTTAGACTTTTTTATTATAAATATTACATTAATTCGTACTTTATTCCTGCATTTTTCTTTTTTCCTCTCCTATTGTAAACGGTATATTAGTAGTAAAGTTGATACCTACTGCAAAAAAATTTGCTATTTTTTATATAATATTTTATGTTTATTGTTTATTCATAGGAACACAAAAAAATGTGTTTTTATTGAATCGATATTGTGAACTGTTTTGAATAGTTTTCGTAATTATAATTTCATAGTACCTTCATATTCATATACCAAGTTTGTTTTGTCCTGATTGCACGCCTCTGAGGATTAAATTGTTTATTTGTTCATTCAAATACAATACAGCCGAATACAGAGTTACGGGGTGTCTACCTGAAATTCGTAACAAATGAGAAATTTTAGTACAAAATTAGATAAACTTCGGAGATATTTTATTATACACCCTGTATCGGTTTTGCATACCTAATGAGCTTTTATTACTCCATGCATTTTAAAAACGGAGTATAGTCTCCTTTCTAAACTGTGTGTATTAATAGGAAAAGGTTGGTTAATTGCTAAACCCATTTTCTTGTGGGGAATTTTATCTCTCGCTGCTTTGCAGTTTCTAGGATCACTCTAGACTCTCGGATCATTCCAGACTCTAAGATCACTCCATATTCTAGGATCACTCCAGACTCTAGGACCACTTTTAACTTCAGGATGCCTCCTCTAGGATCATTCCAGACTCTACAACAACCCTAGCCAGAGAACACCACCTGGGAAACCAACCATTCCAACTCTTGGACCACTTTCGAGGTACTAGTTGAGAGCTGCTTAAATCCAGATACTCTAAGGCTTTTTTCTTATTTCAATTCATAAAAATCTACCTGAGGAGTTTTCAGTCGAGGAGGTAAGGTTACAAATTGGTGTCCAACATATATATCTTCTTCTCCTTCCCCTTCTACTTTTTAGGTATCTGATGAAGATTGCGGTTCTTCTTGTACCAATGCTTCGATTCTTTCTTGTCTCTTGCTAATCTGTTCATTTAATATAAAGTTTTTCTTTTCTTATCCCCTATCTCCCTTATTTGGTGTTGTTACGGGTTCATTATATTTTTTTGACTGAATAGGGAATTCATAAAATAATACTTACAATTGATTATAAATTCTAATAAATATCAGCTAATTATCCATTGAAATAACATGTACTCATTGTTTAATGTCGATTGACCTTGAACTAAAATTCTTCTTAAATACAAAATAAAAATCTTACTTTAGTTCTGAGAGTACTATGGAATTGAATGTCACCAAAAATTGGCTAGCTAAGGGAATTGTCAGGTTGTCTATCTCTCTTCCTTTTCTTTTCTGGGCCGAATTTAAACCATGTGGTTTAATTAGAATCGAATTTTGTTTCGGATCTAAGGAGCCCTAGTACAAAGAAAGTAACATCAAAGAGAGAGTACGATTGACATCAGTTGATGCACACATTCTGTGGATTTACGTACCTTTCTATACACGGCCGCTGCCCATATTCGGTAAGATACCTTGATTTCCGAAGATGCTCATCTAATCATAAATATTCGCAATTTTAGGCCAATACTGGAATGACTAGTTAAATAATTAGCTACCAACTATTCACCAGCAACCTGTCAACTACATTAGTTCCGGTAGCATCTATTACTGTCACGAATTATACCACCCTCCAGCGTACAGCCTGCTGTAAAGGTAGAGTCGCTCCACCTGGAATAGGTAGTAAGAGCTATTATTAATTCTGCGTATTGTAGCTGGGTCCTGCTCCCGTACAAAAAAGATTGCCTGGTCAATTAGCTATTAGAGTTATAAATAATTTAGTCCATTAGTTTTGCTTTCAACATATCATTTAGAATCACCTTATACCTATAGCACTATGTACATCGTGTAGTACTACATCGGGCTATATTATCTGTAAATAAGCAACTAGATAAGTTGGGTAACTAAGCTGTTCAGTGTGAGGGATATAAAGAACTCTAGAAATAATTTATTTATGGCTCCTCCACGACCCACTCTACCGGTCCGAATAGAACAACCCCACAGTTTCGAGCTAGTCGAACCGATGGATTAATTCGTTGAAACCTAGTGTTAAGGAATCACTTGTATTTTCAATTTTGCCGCTAAACGCATCATTGGCGCATGATTGATAAACCGTCGACGTGCCCAGAAAGCAGTACCTTGTCGACATTCGCACGGTATACATGATTTTATAAAACCACCGGTAAATTGTTTGGACGAGATTCGGTCAAAAGAAGTGTACCAAAAACGACATCGTCAACCCTCCCAGGCGCCTGGATACGACGGCAAGACAGCTTCATCAGGTAGGAGCCTTATATATATATTGTTTTTATTTATGCGTTGATGATGTGCTATTTTTTTGTTAATTAACTCTTCGAAATACAGTCCATTAGTCCCTTTTCATATTTCCAACCCTTAACACCTAGTAATAGTGGTGAAGTACTCTACTAGCTGATACCCTCGTAGCAGTCTGTCCATTTTCTTCTCGGTCTACCATTCACCTCCATTTTCTATTTCTTTGGTCCATGTATTCACTAGCTTCTGCATAGTACAGTATCCGCCAAAATAAACAGTACCGAAAATAAAAATAATAAACGGTTTTAAGGATTAAAACTAACTTTTCCGCATCTGTGGCCGTGAACAATATTCTATCATAAAATTGTTACTTGTATACACTTCGGGGGATATATGTGCTAACAAACCAAAATTTCTCCAAAAATAACCAAAAATTTAGTAGGTATATCTGGATTTATAGGACCCGCAGTACTCGCTCTAGTCAACTGAAAATCAATAGGGTACAGCTGTGAGACACCTTGAACAATATTCAATCATAAAATTGATCAATCGTATACTCTCCGGAGGCTGTATCGTGCTAACAAACTGAAAATTCTCCAAAAATTACGAAAATTTGGTACTTCAAGTACCATAGCACTCGTTGTCCTGGCTTTACTGAGTTGAATATCAATAGGGTTCATCTTTGAGACGCTCTGAATATTATCCAATCATAAAATTGGTCACTTGTATATACTCCGGGGGCTGTATCATGCTAACAAACTGAAACTTCTCCTAAAATGACAAAAATATCGTACTGTAGCACCTGTTGTATTGGCTCCGGTGATCTGAAAATCAATAGGGTTCATCAGTCTGATATCCTGAATAATATTCAATCACAAAACTGGTGACTTGTTGAACTCCGGAGGCTGTATCGTGCTAACAAACTGAATTTTCTCAAAAAATTACAATTTGCGTACTTCAAGTACCATAGGACCCGTTGTACTGGCTCTGGTGAATTGAAAATCAATAGGGATCATCTGTGACATTTCCTTAACAATATTCAATCATAAAATTGCTGACTTATTGCACTCCCGAGGCTGTATCGTGTTAACAAGACATGTAAGGAAAAGTGGCAGACGACAACGACGACGACGACGACGACGACGACGACGACGACGACGACGACATACACACAGGATTTTTTTTCTAAAAACCGTTTTTTCGTGTTGTTAATGATGGAAAACGTAAAAGTGACTCAAAAAAAATTTCAAAATTCCAACTTTTTTTGGGGTAAACCAATACTTTTCTCGCATATAGAAAGGTTGGGCGAAAAAGTAAAAATTAATCTTTAATTTCTGTAATATAAGTGTTCAAAATGTTCACCATTTCGACGCAAACAAGCTTCATATCGATTTTGTAAGTCAATAAACATATTTATAAAAAGTGGTTGATGTAACTGCCGAAAAATATTTTGTATTCTTTCCCGTAGTTCGGAAATATTCGCCGGCGGATTTTCCGAGTGAAATATTTTGACCTTAATTATGCCCCAAATGTATGCGTCAGGTGGCGTCAGATCAGGTGAATGAGAAGGATATTCGAAGTTTGTTCCCCGAGAAATTATTCTATTATCGAAATGCTGACGGAGTAAGTCTAAGAAGCGCACAGCTGTATTGCTCGTTGCACCATCTTGTTGGAACCGTTGTGTGCGAAACTGTAGATTTCGTGCACGGCAAAAGTTATTTAGATCTCTCACAAAAAGTATAATAATTTTCTCTCTATAACGCGCTTGGTTGACAGTAAGTGGATTCTGATTATCATCTTTAACGAAATAAGGACCAATCATTCCATGACCAGATACCGCGCACCAAACGGTAACTCGGAGACTGTGGAGTGGCTTCTCTACAATGACATCAGGACGTTCAAATCCAAGGAATCTGGTTGTTTGTCGATTAATATAGCCGCTAAGATGAACGTGACTCTCGTCTGAAAACCATATGTTTTTCAAAAATTCGGGATCTTCGTAAATTAAACTCAACATGCGACCACAGTAAATTTCTCTTGCACGTTTGTCCGAAGCATTTAGACGTTGTCCAACTTGAATACGGTATGGATAACCACCAATTGATTTGAACATGCGACGTAAAGACGTTTCACTAATGTTTAGTTTACATGCAGTTCTTACAAGACTTCTTTGAGGTGATTGCACAACTTGGTTAAAAACACGTCCTTCATTTTCGTTAGTGCATACTGTTTTTCGACGACCTGAAGAACCTTTACGTTGACACAACACACTACCAGAGCGACGAAATTTTTCAACAACAGCTAACATCACACTTTTTACTAGGAGCTGCTTTATTAAATTTTTGTTGATATTTTATTGACACGTGTTCTAAGCTTGGACCATCATTACGACCTTTTCCGTATGAACGAAAATAATGCTCTACCAAAAAAACTTTTTCTTCCGTTGTTAGAACCATTTTTAAATCAAATTTAACTGCAGCGTACTATTAATATATCAACTAATGACAATTAAGTCAAATATGACAAATCCATATTACATAAACAACTCCACAGTACTCTCTGTTTCGGTACTGTTTATTTTGGCGGATACCGTATTTCTGATATTTGCTGTGATCTGTACATAGTAGTGAATTCATTTTTATTGGGCTCAAATTTTTGTAGGCAATTATCGTGTGCAATTGTTCAGTTTTGGTTTTCATTTGCTTTGGATCAATGGTCAATCATGAATCCAATATTGCATCTTCCTCATCTGTCGAACAACCTCCATCTGGTTCTTCGCTCTCGTTTAATTGAACGACCACAATGTCTGTAGCGTACCTTTCGTGCACGTATCCCAGATCACCATAAATGTTATATTCCCGCTCGTATTTTATCTCAAAGTGTTTATCTAACCTGTTGAGTCAAAATATACACGATCTGCCATTTTCCGTATCAGGCATTGAAAGACATTTCTCTACTTATTCAATGCCAAATTTTCTCTAGGCTTTCTCCAAATTATATTAACATAAACTCATCAGTGATTACTGATCATTTGCCTCCAAACATTACTACAGAAGTTGCTCATACTTTTCGATCCTGAATTTCACAGCTTAGATAAAGTTGACTTACTTTTGGGTGCTGACGTCTATCTCCAGTTATTACTGCCTCAACTTTTTGTTCTAAGTTTTCATGTCACCATATTTGGTGGGACAATTATAGGTTCTATCAAAACACGTAATCGAAATCAACGAACCATAATTCCGACAAATTTTGGAAAGTTGAAAATGTTTCGAATTTTACACCACAAGATCATCTTAGCAGAGCAACTCATAAACGAAATGAAGACAGCTTGATATTCAGTTTCCAGTTTCTCTGCTAGCCAAACTAAATGCTACTCCTCTAAGTAGTAATCAGAATGTTGCTCTTTATTCATTTATTCAACTTATTAAACTTCTTGATAAGACGAATATGAACAATTTCTACAAGAGTATTTACAATTGGGACACATGTCCTAGTCTCTGCAAACCGCTCAGTATATTATTCCCCACCATGTAGTAAACTAAACTTACAAATTAGGGCAACAAAATCCAAGTAGTTTTCAATGCCTCTAGTCCCGACTTATCCGGATCGAAGGATCCAAAATGTAACCGCATCGGCTTGGAAATGGACTGTATTAGAAAAAATGTCTTGTAGTCGGCGAATCCTCAGGTTACACAAAGACTTTAATTTAAAAAGGACTTACCAAAAGATGACGTTTCGGGAAACGATGGATCGTTTTTGCTTCTAGTCTGAATTCCTGTCCATGTGAAACGAAATGAGAATCGATGCCGTGTCTATATATTTGCGAACTCACTTTAAAAACACGCATTGTCACAATGTCGCGGTTTTAACTGGTCTTTTTAATGCAAAAATGTATTGAGTTAAGGATAACGAGTTGTTCCTTTAACGAAAGCGGTATTAACAATATTAAACTAATTTCGTATCAGAGTGATAGGAAGGCACAAGAAACTAATTAATCCACGAGTGTCGCCCGAATTTTAGTAGAAAAATTTCATCTGATTTTATTTCGCTTGTGCTTCTAATAGCCCCTTTTAGTCCCCAAGGTACATCCATCTTCAGATTTCTGTTATTTCGATTGTGTCAAACGCTGCTCCTCAATCAATAAATGTTAGAAACATTTCTTAACTTTCTTCTAGTTTTCTTATTATAAATATGTCTGGTTTGAATGCTGCCTGTTCTTCTTCCAATTTATATTCTACGTATTATCTTAATGGTATATATAAAACTCGAAAATCTTGTACAATATTACCCCTTATTCAATCTACGACAATGAATTTTCGTTTATCCCGAAAACAGTAAATCAAAAATTTGACCACTACACCTCCATAAATCACAAATGTTACCAGGGGGCTGTTGACGACCGCCACTGGACAATAAGGCACACATTTGCCAAAAAGGCGACGCTTACCTAAGGCTCCTACATTGTATTTAAAAGAAAAGTCATTCAGTGGCGGATTTCATGTTTTGATAGGCGTGAAAGCTCGGCACTCCTTGTGATGTTCTTGTTCATTGTTAATTTTACTTTTAACAAACATTTAGGTGTTGCTTTGTCAGATTATGCTTTTCATTTGAATAAATGATCATTTACATAATCAACAAGATTTGTTAAATTGGTTCAATTTATCATTTCAATAAGGCGTATCATTCTTTTAAAATTTCAAATTTATAAAAAGTAACATGAATTGTTGTAAATTGTATCTCTAATAACTGATATATTTTAATAAATCCATATAATATAGAAGATTAGTTAAAAGGATAAACGGTTTTAAAGATTAAAACTAACTTTTCCGCGTCTGTGGCCCTGAACCATAAAATTGTTACTTGTATACAGTTCGGGGAATGTATCGTGCTAACAATCCGAAATTTATCCAAAAATAACCAAAAATGTAGTATATCTGGATTTATAGGACTCGCTCTAGTCAACTGAAAATCAATAGGGTACATCTGTGAGACACCTTGAACAATATTCAATCATAAAATTGATTAATCGTAGACACTCTGGAGGCTGTATCGTGCTAACAAACTGAAAATTCTCCAAAAATGACAAAAATTTGGTACTTCAAGTAGCATAGCAGCCGTTGTACTAGCTTAATGAGCTGAATATCAATAATCTTGGAGATGCTCTGAATAATATCCAATTATAAAATTGGTCACTTGTATATACTCCGGAGGCTGTATCGTGCTAACAAATTGAAGCTTCTCCAAAAATGACAAAAATATCGTACTTAAATTACTGTAGCACCTGTTGTAGTGGATCTGGTGAGCTGAAAATCAATACGGATCATCAGCAAGATGTCCGGAATAATATTCAATCATAAAATTGGTGACTTTGAACTACGGAGGCTGTATCGTGCTAACAAACTGAAATTTCTCAAAAAATTACAAAATGTCGTACTTCAAGTACCATAGCACACGTTGTACTGGCTCTGGTGCGCTGAAATTCAATAGGGTTCATCTGTGACATGTTCTTGACAATATTCAATCATAAAATTGCTGACTTATTGCACTCCGTAGGCAGTATCGTACTAACAAGACATGTAAGGAAAAGTGGCCGACGACAACGACGACGACATACACACAGGATTTTTTTTCTAAAAACCGTTTTTTCGTGTTGTCGTTGATGGAAAACGTAAAAATAACTCAAAAATTTCAAAATTCCAACTTTGGGGTAAACCAATACTTTTCTCGCATATAAATAGGTTGACGGAAAAGTAAAAATGGTTTTTAGAAAAAAAATCCTGTGTGTATATGTCTTCGTCGTTGTCGTCGGCCACTTTTCGTTACATATTGTCTTGTTAGCACGATACAGCCTCGGGAGTGCAACAAATCACCAATTTTATGATTGAATATTGTTCAGAACATCTCACAGATGAACCCTATTGATTTTCAGCGCACAATAGCCACTACAACGGATGCTATGGTACTTGAAGTACATTTTTGAGAAATTTCATTTTGTTAGCACGATACAGCCTCCGGGGTGCAAAAAGTCACCGATTTTATGATGGAATATTGTTCAGAACATCTCACAAATGAACCCTATTGATATTCAGCTCACCACAGCCAGTACAACAGGTGCTATAGTACTTTAAGTTCGACATTTATGTCATTTTTGGAGAATTTTCAGTTTGTTAGCACGATACAGCCTCCAGCGAGTATACAAGTGACCTATTTTATGATTGAATACTGTCCAGGACATATCACAGATGAACCCTACTGCTTTTCAGCTCACCAGATCCAGTACACCGGGTTCTATGGTACTTGCAGTACCAAATTTTTGTCATTTTTGGAGAATTTTCAGTTTGTTAGCAAGATACAGCCTCCAGAGTGTATACAAGTGACCAATTTTATGATTGAATATTGTTCAAGGTGTCTCACAGATGTACTAGTCGCATCAACGCCTGCGAACTGTTGGGAAAGTGGTGCGACAGGACGGATCGGGATGCGGTTTTCTGCATTCTCTTCCAAAAACGATTATCACGAAATGTGGGGCAGTAGATTTTCCCTCCCACCGAAAATTGCATTGCTGCAGTCCAAATGCACGCGAAAAATGCATTATCTGGGAGGCCTTTTGGAAGATTTTCAAATTTGATAAATAAGGGTCAGAACTGGCCCGGATCGGGTACTCGGGTGTTTTCGAGGCAGCTGATCACGAATATAATGTTCAAATTGACCTCCGAACACCTGGTGCACCAGAACATGACCCTAAACGTCATCTCCGGGGGTTTTCCTGACACAATCAAAGAAGGTCAACCAAGAATCATTTTGGGGGGTTTTTGGCCCGCTGAATCCAAATCTGGCATCGCCGAGCACCCCACCGGCACCTGGTGCACCGAAACCTGGGCTTAAACGTCATCTCAGAGAGTTGTACAGATACGACCCTTATAATTTTCGGGTGGTTTTTGGCACTCTCGGAGATGAGGTTCTAGCCCGAGTTTCGGTGCACCAGGTGCCAGTGGGGTGCTCGCCGATGCCAGATTTGGATTCAGCGGGCCAAAAAACCCCCCAAAATGAATTTTGGTTGACCTTCTTTGATTGTGTCAGGAAAACCCCCGGAGATGACGTTTAGAGTCAGGTTGTGGTGCACCAGGTGTTCGGGGGGTTGTTTCCGACGTGAAATTCGGGACCACCGCCCCACACAACTGCCCTCTTATTATTTTCGGGTGGTTTTTGGCACTCTTCTCAAGAAAACTCTCGGAGATGACGTTCTAGTCCGGGTTTCGGTGCACCATGTGCCAGTGGGGTGCTCGCCGATGCCAGAAATGGATTCAGCGGGCCAAAAAAAACCCCAAAATGATTTTTGGTTGACCTTCTTTGATTGTGTCAGGAAAACCCCCGGAGATGACGATTAGGGTCAGGTTCTGGTGCACTAGGTGTTCGGATGTCAATTTGAACATTATATTCGTGATCAGCGGACTCGAAAACCCCCGAGGATCCGATCCGGGCCAGTTCTGACCCTTATTTATCAAATTTGAAAATATTTCAAAAGGCCTCCCAGATAATGCATTTTTCGCGTGCATTTGGCCTGCAGCAATGCAATTTTCGGTGGGAGGGAAAATCTACCGCCCCACATTTCGTGATAATCGTTTTTGGAAGAGAATGCAGAAAATCGCATCCCGATCCGTCCTGTCGCACCACTTTCCCAGGTTCATCCCTATTTTCTCAGGCGTTGACGCGACTATACCCTATTGATTTTCAGCTGACTATAGCGAGTACTGCTGGTCCTATAAATCCAGATAGTCTGCATTTTTGGTTACTTTTGGAGAAATTTCGGTTTGTTAACACGATACATCACCCGAAGAGTATAGGAGTGACAATTTTATGATAGAATGTTAATCAGGGCATCTCATAGAGGCGAAAAAGTTAGTTTTAATCATTAAAACCGTTTATTGTTAGTTGTGTTTCTGTAAAAATGTTATCCTGAACACGCAAATTTTCGTCTTAAATCCTAAATTATTTTCAGGTGTGACATACGAGTTCCTGCAATGTTCTTTATAGGTTTGTTCTCACAGTAGTCACAAACCATCAGAAAGTCAGTATTCTGCGCAATACATTTCTCCGCGTTCATACATAAGTTACTGATTGTTTAAAAAACAGCTGGACGATGTTCACACAGGTTTGACTGATGATTTTCTAACTGTCCAACGTCCAGCTATTTTCAAACAATCAGAAACGTATGTATGAACTCGGAGAAATGGATTGCGCAGAATCCTGACTGTTTCTGATGATTTGAAACTCGTGTGAGAACAAACCTAATACTAAAGATACGAGGTCCAGCGTTTAATTTTTGTCATATTAACCAATAACATTTTGTTGTTGCCTTTTTAATTTTATAAGGTAAGAGAAAGAGAGAGTTTTTTGAAAATTGATAGTAGAGAGATTATAGTGACAAAAGGGATATACAATAAAATAAAATTTGAATTTTTATAAGCTACAGATGTAGCCTTAAAAAACTGCGGTATTCAAAGTTTTTCATTAGCCACTAATTTGAATTGCTTTTTCTTTGTTTCAGATCAAACTAATATAAAATGTCCAAACGCACAAAAACAATACCTATTACATCTCGCAAAATAAAATTGAATGTCAAAATGACAGAGAAGTCATTGTAGAAGAAAAGGAAAATGTACCCCCTCTCCTTGCTAATTATCCCTTTGAAGTTTACAGCCCTGAAGAAGTTACAAGTATTATAGAGAATGCAAACATAATTTTTGATAGGAAGAGGAAGTTTCTAATATTTTAGAAGCAATACCAGATGTACCATGTTCAAGTGGTCTGAGTAACATAATCTCAAACATTAGCACAAAAAAGAGTGCTTATGAGAGCAACATTTTACGGAATGTAGATGATAATGAAGATTGCCAACTAACAAAAAGAAGAAAAGCGAAAGATCAAAATAAGAGAAAAATTAACAAAAAATTGAGAATGACTGGAATGCCATATTTAGGATTTAGTAAGCCTCGCGGTCAGCGAAAGACATACGATAATCCTAATAGAGAGGCAAGAACACTGAAGGCTAGATGCGAGTGTAAAGTTAAAAATAAAAATTCAACGACTCAATGCGCTTCCATACCTGAAGATGATCGCAAGGCTATATTTAAACAGTTTTGGGATGAAAGAAAAATATTCGTTTGTAATACCATCACCGTCAGCGAAAAAGCAAGATCAAGAAAGCTAAATAATTCCTCTCGGCGTGGGGCTATTCAAAGTATAGCTTGATCGTCGAAAATACATGTTTGCAAAACTATATACTATGTAAATTCTCTAGATTTGGGAGAATGGTCTGTTAGGTCATACGCATTGCAAGGTAAGGATTTGTTTGAAAATGAAAAGCTGTTTTTAAAACATTTTTTAGAAAATCTTGATAAGCTTCCTTGACATTATGGTCGCAAGGATACGAATCGACTCTATCTAGAGTAGGTATTTCAATCTGTTTCTGAGTTATATAGAGCTTACGTTAAGAGTTGTGAAGAAAACAGTAAAACGCCTCTACCAATCAGCTATTTAAGCAACATTATAGACGAAATGAAGATATCCCTTTTTCGCCCTAGAAAAGACCAATGCGATACCTGCTTTAAATTCAAAAACCGCAATTTGTCAAAAGAAGATTACGAAGAACACCAAATGAAAAAATATGCTGCTAGAAATGAAAAAGAAATTACAAAAAGAAGGCAATCGACAGACAAATATACGCAATTACCATGGACGTGCAAGCAGTAAAATTATCGCCACAAGTACCATACATATAAAACTAAATTGTGTAACTTTACGGTCTACAATCGTGAAAATAATCAAGTAACTTGCTTTTGGTTCGATGAAACAAACGCAGGCCATCAGGCATCTACTGACGCCACATTGTTAGTTGATTATTTGGAAAAACATTTTCTGCAATTTACAAATAATAAGCTTCCAATAGTAATATTTTCAGACGGCTGTACTGCTCAAAACAGAAACAGCGTTAAGGCTAATTCTTTGCTACGTGTATCGGAAAAATATGATGTTAATATTAGGTACATAAAAGTTTTTAGAGAAAGGTCACACTCAAATGGAGTGTGACTCGGTCCATAGTGCAATAGAAAGTGCTTTAAAAAATCATGAAATCTGTCTTCCAAGTGACTACTTAATAGTAACAAAAGATACTAGACACAAGAATCCATAGTTTTGGTGAAAAATCGCTTGTTAAATACAACTCCATTTGACCAAATAAACTGCATACTGTCATCACAGATATTCGGACTGTCTCGACCCCTACTTCGTGGAATCTACTCATATAAGAAACAAGAACTGGATTTCCTTGAAGAATTAGAAATTAGAAGACACTTAAGAAACCCACAATATCAAGTTTTCGATGAATAGATAGATCTAGGGAAGTGATAATTGTAAAGATCAGCAGATATAGTTTTCCTGGTTTTCTATATCATTGCACAGTTATACTGATATTAATTGGGAAAAATATATTCAGCATATCCCCATAGGGCTAATAATATCTAAGCTTGAATATTCGTAATATCATATCTTCTTCTTTGTTCTATTAACATATATTAAGTCAATCATTAGGTATGTGACTTCTTGGTCTAGCGAAAAATAATTATCAAACATCAGATAGGCTTCAAATTAAATGTAACTTCTGTCATTCTGATGATGATATTTAATATCGAAACAATTGTCAAATTTTTAGAATTGTTAACATTTTATTCAATATATTGTGAAATTATCTAGAACCAGTAAGTTTCATTTAAAACAGTAATACAGATATTCGGGTATATGGTAACATTAATTACAAACTTAAACTTGATGGGGATTTTGAAAAATTGCCAGTAAGGGCAAAAAAGATTCACCTAGCCAATATAAAATGTTTGCCCTTATTTAAAAATAGGTTACCAATGTCAAAACAAAAGTACGACCATGATTGTTGAAGTTACTATGATTAATTATCCTACATAAATTAATGTAATGTAGTTTAATTAGTTTATTTTACAACGATTTTTTATCCTATTAAACTCTAGCTTGTTCCTAATAACGTTTATACAAAATTTGATTTCAAATTATTAAAAAAATCCTTTCAGAACATAGTACGATTAAGAGCAAACTTAAAAGCACAAACTTTGCTAGTCTGTTGTTAGCTGTCTGCAATCAAAAATAGCTAAATATTTCATCCATAAACTCAAACAAAACTAACTGTGAATATGTTAGATAAAGAGTAGGTTTAAGTTGTACATTTTCTTAAAGTACAATCATTCCGTTTCAACGCATTTTCCCTGGCAACCTCTCATCTCATATAAATCTATTTTTTTCCTTACTGTAGCTACTAACAGATCTTCTCAAATAATCGATGTAGCTTTTCATATATTCTCTGTATATGTAATAGAAAATGTTATCTGATTTTTTATAAAAAAATTCAAATGAGTTTTTAAATCGCCTCTAATATTTTGATTATGAGAACTGAAACTTTCTACACGAGAATCGCTTTTTTTATAACCAGTTATTACCTACAGGTTCTTTTTTTAATATTTATTTCAAAGATATTATATAAGGATAATAGGAAATTAATCTGGCGAACCCATCAATAGTGCATTTAACCCTTTGAGGTCACCCCACACAATTTAATTTTGTCCAAGCAGGTATATTATATAGATACTAACCGTAATTAAGAGGACCTTCTAGGGACTTAATTATTATCATTTTGAATATTTTGGGAGGATAATATAATTTTTAAGTTGCCTTTTAATGACTTTTGCGCTAATGTCGCCACTAATGTTAAATCCTGGTTAAGCAATTTTGTAAAAAAAACGATTACAGTAAGATGCTTTATCATCTGTATCTGTGTTTATAGCTCTGATACAATAAAGTTATATTTTAAAATTGAAATTAAACTTTTTAAAAAGATATTTCGTAAATAAAATATGTTAACTAGCTGTATGCGTTACTGAAAACAAAATCCAAATGATTATTCGAAAGGAACAGTCATAAAGACCTTCAATTTTGCCAAAATTGGCACAGAAATACGAATTCGACAGTAAAAATTCTCCAAAACAAGTTTTGAGTTGTCAAAATGTATCAGGTTTGACTAACGTGATGAAACATTAAATACGTTTTTTGTAAATTTATTTCTTCCTATGCGTCTAATCATATTCCTACCTATTATAAAAGTTGTAGATCATTATACTCCGTTTTTAAAAGGCATGGAGTAATAAATCACTCATTTTGGCCGGAACCATAGGCGTACCACATTTAGTCATTTAAAAAAAGTTAAGGCTTCTAAAATTATCTCATTTCCGAAAATAACCGTTTTGTAATATTATTTAAAATGAAATTTCAAATTATCAATAATATAATAAACTGTGGATTATATCACTGACATCAATTTTCCAGAAAATTTATTATTATGTATAAAAGGGCGTAGACGAGTCCCTCCACTAAGCTCCAGGTAGTTATAATCAGTGGTGTTCCCATAGGGTATACTCCATATACGCCGTATACTCTCAACATTTTTTAAATAGGTTGCGTATACTCTCAGACTCCGCCGCCACTGGTACGATACACGAGAAGAGAAAGCTCAACCGACTTCCCCAGTACAAGCAACTCGATTAGGGAAGGGATGACTGCATGACGTAACTGATGCCTGGGTGCGGCGTGGTTCGACGTTCGATAATCTAACAGTAGTACACTGAACAATGTGCGGTCTGCTTAACGTGCGGTAACTTAATTTTTATTCAAATCCTCATTTGAAACGTAAAATGAGTTCGAATTCCAATAAACGTGGCACACTTTTTAGTTTTTTCTCAACGATTCAAGCTAAGAAAAGTAAAAATGAGGCTGATGGTGATGGTAATGTCAATGCTGGTAGTAGTAGGAATGTTGGTACGGTTAGTGCTGGTCCAAGTGTATCCTCACAGAAAGATAGCAATCTTACTGTTCATTACGACCAGGATATATCATCAACATGCCAAATATGGCCTTCATTGTGGACTATTGAGCAGGCGGCGGAGTTTCAGAAAAAAAATCCATGGTTATCTTGCAAAAATGGAAAACTAGGATGCGGAGTGTGTATCAAAGCCAAACTTAATATTCAATTTGAAAAATCTATTTCCGATTGTAAAGTTCGAATCTCGCCTGAGTGGACGGATTTTGAAATCATGGCTGCTGGAAGTGACAGAAAAAATCAATTGGCTTCATTGAGGACTAAAATCAAACATCACTCAGAAAGTAAAGCGCACATGATTGCGGAAAATATTTTAAAAAAGGGCGATGAAAAAGTTTTAGATAAAATGTTCGAACATGTTTCTGAAAATGTAATGGACTCCAACATTCGACTTTTTAATACAGTATATTGTATGGCAAAAAATCATCGGCCTTTTTTGCAATTTGAAGAGCTTGTTGAACTCCAGCAGATCAATGGATTAAACATGGGACTTTCTTTACATAGTCGAATAACTGCTACAAGGATGGTTAATGTCATAGCGAGAGAAATGCGGAAACGACTTATGTCACGCCTTGTACAGTCAAACTCAAAATTCACTATAATGGTGGACGAATCAACAACATTAAGTAGTAAGTGCACGCTTATAGTATATATTTCATCATATTTTGATGCAGAGGCGCCCATTGTAGCGTTTTTAGATTTGATTGAGCTCGATGGTCAAGATGCAGAAACTATAGAGACAGCGCTGTGGTCGTGTTTAGAACGTTTAGGCATATCAAAGTCTTTCGCGCTCAAAAACTGGATTGCGTTTGCGAGCGATGGTGCAAGTGTGATGACAGGGAACAAAACTGGAGTCGCTGCTAGACTACGTGACAAAATACCACGCCTCTTCCTCTGGCACTGTTTATGTCATCGCATCGAACTTTCAGTAAACGACGTTTTAAAAGATTGTACCGGAGTTTCCCGTTTTCAGAGTTTTATGGACAAACTGTATGCTTATTATCATCAAAGTCCAAAGAATTCCAGAGGTCTGGAAGATGCTTGCAAGGAGATAGGTATTGAAATGAAAAAAATAGGTCGTGTCCTAAATGTCCGTTGGTCTGCAAGCAGTTTTAGAACTGTAAAGGCTATTTGGGATAATTACCCTGCTATGCATGCACACATTAGTCAATTTTGCGATGCCACAGCAACTGGGCTAAAACGGAAATTGGAGTCCGCATCTTTCCTAGAAGAACTTGGACTTTTCTATGATGTTCTGTGTGAACTAGGAATTTTATCTTCTATGCTTCAATCAAGAACAACGACTCTTATGAGCGCTCAAACAGAGATGTGTAGAACTATCAGAATTCTGGAAAGCCTAAAAGCCGAACCAGGTGAAAAAGAAAAAGAAGTTGTAGGCGCTGTTCAAAATGGATATTTTAAAGGTGTCGCTGTTAAAGCAACAAAGTCAGAAAGGATCAATAGATTGCAATTTTTGCAGAGTTTAATTGATAGAATGCGACAGCGCTTGTTCAATGACCCTACAAATAACACAATTTTGGAAGACCTAAAGGTAAGAGAGACAAATGTCATAAAACTGACATTTTTGTAATACTTAATACTATAATATTTTAGGTGGTTGACGAAGTTTTCAAAACAGTTAGTGATGACGCCAAAGGCGAAAATGAAGTCAAAAGAGTGGCATGTCGATTTGGGTTACCTGAATTTGAAAGCATAGTCGACTTTCGTTCACGAAATGCCTCTTCCACTCTTTTAAGAATATTGAACATCCTTCCAACTACAACAGCTGATTGCGAAAGGGGATTCTCTGACATGAACCTCACAATAACCGATCTGAGGGCCCGTCTAACTATTGAAAATGTGTCAGACTTAATGTTCATCTCCATTAATGGTCCTCCCGTTGCAGACTTCAATCCGCGACCATACGTTAAGATTTGGTTACAAGACCATCGATCAGCAAGTTCAGCACCTCGTGGTAAAGTCACAGAACATCAGAAGGCAGACAAAGAAGACGATGCATCTCGAAAAACATTTTTTATAAATATATTTAATTAACATAATTTAATTTTCTTTGATGTTTGAATAAACAAAGTATAAAAATTCCAGAACTAAAATTCCTCAAATTCCTCGATCCTCAAAATTCATATGATCTAATCCACAATATCAAAATAATTGCAAGGAAGCGTACTATAAGTAGCAATAAGCCCATATTTTGTCAAGAACTTTCCTGCTGGATACTCTATAATTCAGCAATAATAATTATTATATTTAAGATCTTTATTATTTTCTTTTTGTATTTTTGTGCCACAGCCCACCTCCCGAAATGACATTTTTTTATGTTGACCTCAGTGGGCCACCCGTATAGTATACTCTCAAAAAAATTGGTGAGAACATCACTGGTTATAATCCTACATACAATAAATAATAAAATAAACGTTAATAACAATTTTATACAAATACGGAAAGGTTGAATATTTTCAATTTACAGTTCATCTGTTCTGGAGAAACTGCTGAGTTGATTGATTTCCCCATTATTACTGTTATTTGTTATTATTTTTTACCGTTATTGTTAACTGGTGTTTATTTTTGTTCATCTATACAAGTTCTCTTCTCATCACACGAGACAAACACCTAACTACACCTTCCAACTATATAGTGTTCCAACCAAATTCGACCAGATATGGAGGATTTATCACCATCTAAGCGACCTAAAAAAATGGAAACATCACAGCCCCAGCAAAGTCCCCAGGCCGACCCAAACTTAAAATGGATGACGACTTGAAGAATGGAATAAGGCGTAAGGTGCATGCTTTTTTCTTTAGAAAAGGTATCCCAACTCTCTCCAAAATTATGGTTTCGGTTCAAGAAGATTCAGATTTTCCGAAAATGTCTCGAAGTACATTATGGAAAATTTTGAAGGAACTTGGATTTGAATATAAAAAAAATTATCGGAACGCAATGTTGATTGATAGAGACGACATTGTCATTTGGAGGAGGAGTTATTTGCGCAATATTCGGAAAGCAAGACTAGATCAAAAACGAATTTATTATTTGGATGAGACTTGGTTAAATGAAGGTCATACTGTTTCAATGTTTTGGCAAGACACGAATGTCAAAAGTCGGAGGCAGGCAGCTCTTGAAGGGTGGTCAACAGGCCTCAATCCACCAGCAGGAAAAGGACGTCGACTCATCATTACTCATATCGGAAGTGCCGAAGGTTTTGTTAAAGGTGGATTGTTGTGCTTTGAGTCGAAGCAAACCGGAAATTATCATGAAGATATGGATGCAGACGTTTTCGAAGAATATTTCTCACAAATGTTAGATCTAATTCCAACGGGCTCAGTCATTGTTATGGATAACGCAAGTTATCACTCCAGATTAGTGGAGAAATTACCTTCAACTGCATGGCGTAAACAAGATATCCACGATTGGCTAACCTCGAAAAATATTGAATGCCCAGATAACCCGCTGAAAAATGAGCTCTTGCAACTGGCCAATTCACATAAACAAAAATATAGTAGATACGTTGTAGATCAAATGGCATCAGCGCGTGGCATAACGGTGCTGAGGCTTCCTCCCTATCACTGTCAACTCAGTCGCATAGAATTAATATGGGCCCAAGTGAAAGGGGAAGTTTCAAGAAAGAATACGACATTCAAAATGAGTGACGTAAAAGTTTTATTCGAAGACGGTAACGTAACCAAAGAAAACTGGAAGAAATGTGTTGAACACGTGATACAAGAAGAACTAAATATGTGGGAAATGGATCATATGAGTGAACACATGATTGAACCATTTATAATCAATGTTAATAATGGAAGCTCAACAGAATCGTCTGATTCTGATATATAGACTAGTTTTTGTGTTAGTTATTACTATTATTTGTTAGACTTTTTTTTTATAAATATTACATTAATTCGTACTTTATTCCTGCATTTTTCTTTTCTCCTCTCCTATTGTAAACGGTATATTAGTAGTAAAGTTGATACCTACTGCAAAAAAATTTGCTATTTTTTATATAATATTTTATGTTTATTGTTTATTCATAGGAACACAAAAAAATGTGTTTTTATTGAATCGATATTGTGAACTCTTTTGAACAGTTTTCGTAATTATAATTTCATAGTGCCTTCATATTCATATACCAAGTTTGTTTTGTCCTGATTACACGCCTCTGAGGATTAAATTGTTTATTTGTTCATTCAAATACAATAGAGCGACCCTTTCAATACAATAGGCGACCCAACCGAATACAGAGTTACGGGGTGTCTACCTGAAATTCGTAACAAATGAGAAATTTTAGTACAAAATTAGATAAACTTCGGAGATATTTTATTATACATCCTGTATCGGTTTTGCATACCTAATGAGCTTTTATTACTCCATGCCTTATAAAAACGGACTATAAATTCTACGTAATTTTTGTTTGAAATATTTTTTATACGGTTCACCGTTTTAGATATACAACGCGGAGAGACATATTGTCCTATATCATAATATACGTCTCTCCGCGCTGTATCTCAGAAACAGTAAGCCGTATAAAAAATGTTTTCAACAGAAATTATGTAAAATTTATTTATCTACAACTTTTATGATAAGTGGAAATACAAATGGACCTATAGGAAGCGAGATATTTATAAAAAACTGATTTTTAGGAACTTTAATATCTCACTCTTAAATGAACGCCCCCAGCTATAAATCTCCACTTTCTATATACCCAATGATTGGTTGGATGAATTACCGGGGGGGCTGAGGAGCTAGATTTTTAGCACCTAAAACTGCATTTTAGATTTGTTTTTCAAATAAAAATGTTTCCTACAGTTCCTGGCTTTTAGTACATTTCAAAGAAGTGAAAATGCTGTGATTAATTTAGATTTTTTTTAATTTTAAGGTTATGGGGGTTATATCTCCCTCATCTCCCCACAGTTACGCCCCTGCTCATAGAGGAAGGTTGCCTAAATCGTACCACTTTTTATATTTTATTTTTTTTTCCAACTTATATGAAAAACCTGTGCAAAAGTACAATAATCCTAAGAAGTATTGGCTATTTAGACAAGTGAATATAAATTTTAGTCACTAATATGGTGATATTTTGTGCAAGGTAAAACACTTTTTGTAAAGTGATGCAATCGGTACGATTTAGGAAATCAGTTGCCTAAATCGTTTCTCCCACTTCCTAAATCGTACCACCTTGGTTAAAATTGAAAATAAAATGAATCAATGAGTAAAACGGCAAGAATGATTGAAGAAACTTTTTGTTTATTACAGTATTTTCTTATACTTGAAGATACAATATTTTATTTGTCATCTTTTGGAAGCTAAAGAGTTTCTCCTGGTCTGCGTTTATTTTAAGAACTACACTTTGAGCAAACAAACTTCTTGATGTTTGCCTTTGAGCCAGCACAACTTTCGTAAACCCATTTACTGCAAAGCAAGCAATGCACCATGTCCTCTCGCCGATATTAAAAGTAGTAGTAGCATCAATTTTATTTTCATCAACATTATTTTTCAAGATTTTAATGAATTCGTTGACATTGTCTTTAGAAAACCCTTGTGTCCTTGCCAAGGCATGAGGCTCACGAAGGGAGATGTCCTTGTGGCGTTTCTTGTAGTTGTAATACCGCTTTTTACCAGCGATCTGCTTCTCCTCATGAAATACGTGAGGGATACCATTTCTAACTGCAACTTGAAATGCGAATCTACGCACGTCCGTTATTGTGAGCCCAGAAAAACAAGCTTCTAGTTTTTTTAGATGGTCTATAAGCTGTTGCTCTACATCGGTGGTAATGTAGGGTGACGCACCATTGCTTTGGTACCTTCATTGACCTTTACATTTTCACTGTCTAAATCAGTGGGTCCCAATCTTTTCTGCACCACGGACCCCTATAGAAGAGAACAAAAATTTCACCGTCCCCCCCCAGTCGCTGGTTAGTCCAAAGTAGTTAATTTTATTTGAATATCATCTGTACCATCCCAATTGATCTGTATTTAGCTTTAATTTCAAATAATGTCTAAATTTTATTTTAGAGGAATGATGAAGTAGAAATTTATTAAACGACTACCAAATGTACAATAAAATTGTTTATTAAACTTTTAAATATAAACACAGAATCAATAAGAAATACAATCACAATAGAAATAAGAAATGCAATACAATAAGAAATACAAAATTAATAATAAAGAAAAAATCAATGAGACGGTTGAGGCTGGTGGAGTGTTACCAGTTTGTTAATATCGGGTTCCAATTTCGTTAACATCAATCGCAGATCGCCACGTTCAGTGATGTGTAGTCTGTTCCTCTTCTTTGACAGCAAATCAGTTACTGCACTGAATGCACGCTAAGCCATATAGGACGAAGGAAATGCAATTAACAACTTCTGTACTATTGTCCACAATCCAGGATAGAGAACTGGTATTGGTTTTTGAAGCCAGAACTCTTGATATACACGTTTGAATTTTACTTTCAGTTCTTCGTTGTGAGTTCTAATAGCTCCTCTTCCAAATTTGATGAGCCTTCAGTATCTGTGTTTGCGAAAGGATCTATAACCCAACTTGGTATTTCCATGTTTAAAATATCTTGGAAACGCTCTAGAAAATCAACATGAAGAACTTCCAAGTGGTGGCAGTAAGTAAGTAAATCTTCCGGTTTTGCAGACACTGTTGATAATGTGGGAAAATGGTTGTACTCACCTCTACCAAGATTTCTTTTGAAGTTTTCCTGCAAAAGCAGCTATGACGTTTTTAGTTTTAATTAAATTTAAATCATCACCTTGCAATTGTAGATTAACTTGATTAAATACTTTAAACATGTCATTCAAATAAGCGATGTCATTTTTTGACGTAATCAGGTTTTCGCGCAATTGTTCGTTTTCTTCAAGAAATTCCAACACTGAGTCAAATAGATTCAAAAAACGATTCAGACAAACACCTTTAGAGAGCCAACGTAATTCTGTGTGCAGCAGCAAGCGATTGTAGTCTTCATCAATTTCATTGCAAAGCTTATGAAACAAACGGTCATACAACGAATTGCTTCTAATGATATTGATTGCTTTAATAACGTTATTGAGGGACGCATGCAGACGTTCATTTAATTTTTTTGCAACCAAATGCTGACGGTAAATAATACAATGTACAGCGAGTACATTTGGCACTGCTTTTCTCAAATGTGCTATAAAACCCTTATGACGCCCGGTCATTGCTGGAGCACCATCAGTAGCAGCAGACAAAATATTGCTAATAGGAATTTCTTTCTCTTGAAAAAATTCTTGCATGATATTAAATATAGAATGTCCCTTTGTATCAGATTCCAAATTCTTAGCAAATAATAACTCTTGATGAATTTTTTCTTCTTTTATAAATCGTACGTATGATAGGAGTAGAGCTTCGTTACTTGGTAGAGTTGATTCATCGAGTTGAATGGAAAATTTGCAAGTCTTTAGGTAATCGCATAATGATATTTCAACGTCATTTGCCATTCCATATATTCTTCTTTGCACTGAATTATTACTAAGAGGAATTTTTTGAATGATATCAAATGGTGTCTTATGATGGAGAACAGTTTTTAATATCTCTTCGACTGCCGGTAACAATGAAACGTTATATGAGGCTCGTAGCCCATCATCGTCTCGTTTAGAAGACGATGCAAAAAGGTTTGATATAGTTGGCTGTTTTAAATATTGTTTTTCGAGTTCTTGAAAATAGAATATATCTTTCTTCTTCTTATCAGGATGCATTTTATGTAAATGCTCTTGTAGCCTAGAAGGTTTCATAGCTTCATTTGAAAAAACTTTTCGGCAAATTAAACACATAGGTAATGATTTGTTGTAGAAGATTCCGCAAATCCATATTTTAAATATTCAATACTGTATTGCCGGCATTTCTTTTTTAATTTAGAAGTAGATTCAGCCATTTTCATACAAAAATTAAATTCTCAATAGATTTATAGATAGTAATGTTAATAAAATGACACACCACTCACGATTATTTACTACGGCACAGCTTATGATTCAGGACTATATATCGCGGCCCAGCACATACAACTAACTAACAAAAAATTCGTAGAGCTGTTGCTTTTATACGTTTCATTTCGTGCATGATTCAACTTGTCTGTGCGCGAACATGTTATTTTGTATGAACATCGCGCGTTCGCTTATCAACGTGCGAGGACAAGTCATATACTTCTATTCTGAACTAAAAGAAATTATTATAATTATTAGTATTATTATTAAAGCTAATTTAAAACTGCTTATTAACCCTTATTAAATCATTTTTATTTCACCATTCCTCTTGACTGCTTATTATTAACTTCTGAATCCGCTACCGCCCCCCTAAAAGGCTGCAGCGCCCACAGGGGGGCGGTATCGCCCCCGTTGGGAACCATTGGACTCTAAATAATGCTTGAGGATCGGTTTTGGAATTACGTAGGGGAAAGGGGGGTAATATCGCGCAGTGAGGCAATATTGTGCACCACAAAATAAAAGAGACGAAGAGCGAGAAGTGAAATCTGGCAACATGTACGTTGCTCCTTATCGTTAGCCACTATGTTGAACAGGTGTCGGCTCGCTGGGATCATTCAATTAACCGCAGTAAATCGAAGTGTTCGTACACGTGTTTTCCTTATAATTTTCAGTGGTTGAGAAATAAGCGAAGTAAGTGTACTTTATACAGTCATCGATCTTTCCTATATACAAATATTTTCTAGCATATTTCGAGGACCTATACCTATGTTTGTTTTCTATTTTCATGCGTTAACAACGGAATTTTGGTTAGAAACAAACCAAGGTCGATATGGGGTAATATTGCGCAGTGCGCGATATCACCCCACACTGCGCTATATTGCCCCATATTATTGACTTCAACATGTTTCCTAATTTCAGATGGTCAGAAACTATCAAAGAAAGACCCAGCGACAGAGCTGGACCATTGAACAGCGCAATAATGCTTTGGCTGCTATACGCTCAGGTGCTGAAATAAAACCTGGATCAGAAGTTGACCGTTTGGGGAGGAAACCTCTTTTTACGAAACCACAAGAAAAAGAGTTAGTAAATCACGTCATAAAGTTGGCAATGTTATTCTATGGCGTAACTCCACGGGAGCTGAAAAGAATAGCTTTTGACTTCGCAGAAGCTAATCACCTACCTCATAAGTTCAACAAGGAATCTGGGCTAGCAGGAAAAGATTGGCTGTCGTGCTTTATAAACAGAAATCTCAATCGTATATCCTCATTTAATTCTGAAGCTGTAGGAATTTTTTTCAAAAATCTAGAAAAACTATTGACCAAGTTCAAATTTCAGAGCAATCGAATCTTTAATGTCGACGAATCTGGTATAACCACTGTCCAGAAAAAGTGCAGCAGGGACATACGTTCCCCCAATGATAATTTATCCGAGAAAACGGATGTCTCCTCAATTAGAAAAATACGGCCCAATAGGTTGCATTGATTCCTGTTCTGACAATGGGTGGCCGAATGATGATTTATTCCTAAGGTGGATAAAACATTTTCAAAATTATGTGAAAACTACGGAAGCTGACCCGATTTTACTTATCCATGACAACCATGCAAATCACATTTTGTTGCAAATTTATAATTTTTGCAGAGAGAATCACATCGTGCTCCTTACAATTCCTCCTCACACATCAAATCACTTCCAGTCTCTTGACCTAACGTTTTTTGGGCCACTAAAAAAAGCTCTTTTTGCTGTTTATGACTCACATGATTTCGACTGCACACTGTTTATGACGTGGATCGTTTATTCAATCAAGCATACATGAGGGTTGCAACAATAGAAAAGGGAGTCTCAGGATTCAAAGCTGCTCTGATATTTCCTTTTAACCCAGAAAAGTTTACTGAAGAGGATTTTGCAGCAGCTGAGGAATTTCGAGAACTTGTCTTGGACCCAGAAGAACGCGAGAGAAGCTTTAATCCAGCTCCTTCACACATTTCCTCGATATCTGTAGATGCTTTGAAAGCAAAACCGTCAACCTCTGCAGATGCTCAACCTACACCAACGTCTTTAACTGTTGAAGAATCCACACCATCGACATCAAGAGCAAATTTACCATCTCATTCAGGTGTCAAAATATCGGATCTTGTCCCGATTCCCAAGAAAGTAGTTGAGGCAGTGACCAAAAGAGAAACATCAACAAAGCAACAATCCGAAATTTGGACTTCCACACCAATGAAGGCTACTCTCCTGGAAAAAGAAGCTAAGCGAAACCAGAAAAATGAAAAACAAAATAAAAACCTCAAGCGAAAAGTGAGTGCAGGTGTAAAAGTACAGAAAAGATTCAAAAAGAAAGTGAAATCCGATAAAGAAGACACGTCGGATGATAATTCTGATTCATCCTTCAAAGAAGATCTTTCTGATGACAACAACTCAGACTACAATGAATTTGCTATTCAAGAAAAGCCTCTCCTGTAGCCAACGAAATATGTGTCATATGTGGTGAATTCGGAAAGAATAGGGAATGTGCAGTATGGGTTCATTCAGAATGTTCTGGTCGGGAGTCTGCAGCAGGATACACATGCGATGATTATCGACTTAAGCTAGGCGCCGATAAAAAAAAGAAGAATCGAAACGTCGTTTATTTTTGAGTTTAGATAAGAGAATATCCGATGTACAACTTTGGTAACAAGATTTTTTTTCTTATTTTTTGCTTTTGTTTTAAAATTTCTTTCCATATGACCTTTATCACACTGCGGGATATAACCCCACATGATGCACGATATTTCCCGACATATGGGGCAATATCACGAAGTAAACCTGGAGCAAATTTACCTTTTTTTCGTGTATCCGATTTGTTTTATTCAATAACACGTATGCTATCATAAAATAAACTCATTGTATTAACATTTTTCCAAATTTAGAGCAGTTTACAATTGAAAATGTAAATTTAATAAATGATTCGGCTTAGGTGGGCCGTATTACCCCACTTTCCCCTACTGTCTAGAGCACTGGTTGAAACCCATATCTCCGTTCCTATAACCAACTAGAGCTCTCTCCATATCCTCTTCATTTCACGCTCCATACTTTCATTTTGCCATTCTGAAACACAAAAATTGTGTTACAATCAAATCAGCTATTTTATTTATTCAAAAAACCAACCAATCCCAACAATCTAACATTATTCGTACATAAAAATGACATATATGGAACATGGAATGTAATGGGCTCCCAAATCGTACCGGTACAATTTGAGAAGCCATTAGAGCAGCCATGTCAAACATGCGGCCCACTGAGCATTTTCCTGCGGCCCCGAATCAATTTTGAAAACAGCCATGTAATGCGGCCCGCGAGCCTGTTAAAAACCGAAAATAAAGTACTGTGATGATGAACTAAGATGCGCGTTCAACCTAAAAGCCTGGCTTGTTCCGGAAAGTTCTATCGCGCGAGAACACAGATGACGCTACCTGAACATTCTGGAAAGAACTGTCGAGAAATCACAATCCGTATATAAGCCAATACCGCTCGATTGAGTTCAGTCAGTTATGAGTCAGTTGCGATAGAATTGCGAGTTTAGTTACCTACTTATTGTTACAACACGTAACAGAACTTATTGTTATTTATTTCTGATAAAGTTTTTAACATGTCTGTTTCAAAACCAAGTGGAAGTAAGAGGAAACTTGGAGATGAGCATCGTATCTTTCAAGAAAAGTGGGAATTAGAGTTTTTTTGCTGTGAAGTGAAAGACAAAATTATTTGCTTGATTTGTAACAGTACAGTCGGTGTCCCAAAATTATATAATATAAAACGTCACTATGATAGTCATAAAACTAAGTTTGACAAGTATACAGGCATGATTAGAAACGAAAAATTAAAGCTGGATTTATAAACTCTGTTGTTCCCGTTGTTCGTTGCTGGCCGTCGTTTCCAAGTTGCTGGCGATTCGTTATTCACAGTTGCTCCCAGTCGTCTAATTTATATCGGTTTTTCGTTGCTAGCGTTGTTGAAATTTGATTGGTCACAACGGTGACGTCTGACGTATATCATACGCCCCAAAAATTGACGTTTGACGTGGCAGATTATTTATGTTTTGATATTGTTTTTGTATTGAAAGTAAAATACAAATTAGTTTTTAAAACAGCTGATCTATTATCAAAATATGTGGAGACGAAATTTAATTGGTGCTTTTGTATTGGCCACGTGCGCTTATTTACTTATGAAGAAGCGGCGAACACGGCGCTTTAAAGTAAGGCCTATCAACAGGCAAAGAATGCAGAAGGGAAACTTCGACTATTTTCAAAGAATGAAAAGTTTGGACGCTCCTCAATTTTTTAAATTCCCTAGGATGACCAGACCGGTGTTCCATAAATTGCTAGAAAAAGTTGGACCTCTGATTAGAAAACAACAGCGTTCTGATAGTATTTCCCCTGAAGAAAGACTAGTGCTTACTTTGCAGTAAGTATTTATTTGTTTGATTATAACTTTTGTGTATTGAATTATGTTTTTACTTAGGTACCTTTCTCAAGGAACTAGCATGCAGGTTTTGGCTTGGAGTTTTCAGATTGGACATACCACGGTACATAAAATCATCCATGCAACTTGCAGAGCAATATGGACAGTCCTTAGCCCGGAATATCTCAAAATTCCCTCAAGCACAGAAGATTGGTTGTTAATTGCAGAAGGTTTTGAAACCAGATGGAATTTTCCCCATTGTGTTGGTGCCTTAGATGGGAAACATGTTAACATCCAGGCACCTGCAAAGAGTGGATCACAGTCTTATAACTACAAAAAAAATTTTAGCATCGTGTTACTGGCAGCCTGTGATTCCAAATATCAATTTACTCTTGTTGACATTGGGGCATATGGTGCACAAAGTGATGGAGGAATTTTTAGGCAGAGTATTTTTGGAGAAAATCTTGAGAATGCAGAAATAAATCTTCCCGAGGACAAACAGTTGCCTAATTCAGATGTAAAAATGCCATATTTTCTTGTGGCTGATGAGGCTTTTCCATTGAAGTCGTATATAATGAGACCATATCCAGGGAAAAACCTGAATTATAATCAAAAAATTTTTAATTACCGACTGTCACGTGCCAGACAAACCATTGAAAACAGCTTTGGCATTTTAGTTGCTAGGTGGAGAATTCTAAAAACTACCATTATAGCTAAAATTGAAAATGTTGACAACATTGTCAAAGCTGTTACTGTTTTACATAATTTTTGTTTAAAGTTGATGGACACAGACAATAAAGATAATATGTACTGTCCTCCTGGATTCGCAGATGGAGCAGGGATGGAAAATGGAGATTGGAGAAGAGATGGGACACCTCTGGAGTCAGTAGGAAGAATGAGTGCAAATAGGAGTCGTGCTGCCCTCTACCAATTGAGGAACAGTCTTGCAGACTATTTTGTGTCCGAGGCTGGACAAGTGCCATGGCAGCATAAAGTTGTAGAAGATAATAATCTAATGACAGTGTAATTTGTTTTGATACATTTTCCAATTATATTAAAATTCCACAAAAAAATTTGTGCCTATTAAGTACTTTTATTTTGGGTGTTTATTCAATTTGATTCTAACAAATAAATATCAAGTAAAGTATAAATAAATTTCACAATAGATATATAACATATTACTTGACAGGTTCCAAAATCCCAGAACTAAACATGAAAATTGATATACACAAACTAAGATACCCACCTTATTTTCAGATGTAACATAACACAGATATGAGAAAAAAATGAACGAACACAGATATACAAAAAAAATTTATTTATGGTATATGTATAAACATGCGATTCCATTTAAAAAAAGACAATTCATTGGTATAAAATCATTAGGAGTTCCCTCCTCTTTGCTTTCGACTCCTCAGGAGTCATTTCCTCCAAGACGGTGAAGACATGTTCTACGAAGGTGCGATTTTGATTGAGTGGCTTCTGTAGAGTGGTTGCCAATTGTTTAGCAATACCCATCAAATCCTCTTCTGCCGTCGTATGCGTTTTCCTTTTTTTTGACTGGAAACAGAATAAGTATCTAAATATCGTTTGTATATTCATTATTCTTTTCAGTATTGTTTGGGAAATTAAACCACAATCCTTTATTTCAACATTTCTGTATTGTTACAGCTACTGGTATCAAGTATAAATGAAATTAATTGTCTCGACCCCTACTTCATGGAATCTACTCATTTTACTGTTTGAAATGAAACTTACTGTTTCTAGATAATTCCACAGTATATTGAAAACTTTTAAAAACTAGAAGAAAATTGACAATTGTTTCGATATTAGATATCATCGTCAGAATGACAGAAGTTACATTTCATTTGATGCCTATTTGATATTTAATAATTACTTTGGCTAGATCAAGAAGTGACCTACCTAGTGATTGACTTAATATATGTTAATAGAAAAAATTCTGATTCTGACGATTATATCTTATATCGAAACAATAGTCAATTTTCGTAGAGTTTTTAAAAGTTTTCAATATACTGTGGAATTATCTAGAAACAGTGTTTCATTTAAAACGGTATAATATGTATAACCTGACAATTACAATTCGATATAATTCGACAAAGACAATCAATACTTTTTTGAAGTTTAAGACTGCAAACAGTTTTTACGTACTGTTAATGGACATTAAAGAATTTACCAGCAGTTGTCGAATTTTGTTGTGTCAGGTAGGGGCAAATATATTAACAACTATTATTCTTGAAAAGATGGCTAGAATGCTACAATAACATTGAAATTCACATATAAAAAAGGTCCATTTCCCAAAAAATTACTAAAATAAGTATCTACATCTCAAGTCCATAATAAAACATACCTGATCGAGGCGTTTCATCCACTCTGCTTGGCAAATCCTCCCTGTTCTCCACCACATCTTCAGTTAGAGATGTCAAGCATTCCATCGTCGACCACGGAGATACAGGTGACGACGACAGGCCAGGTGATGATAACGGCAATGAGGCAATTGACGCGGCTGATTGAGGTCTCGATGAACTAGGGCCAGGTCTGTGAAGGCCACTAGGTCCTGCATCCGGTGCCAAATTCTCACTGTTTGTATATGTCCTAAAAACAGAATTTTATGTAAACATGTGTCTTTTCAATAATAGTAAATTACTTACTTTCTTGGCCGGCTATACTTTTCAAAAAAAAGCATTTTTCTGAACAGGGGCCATTTTTCTTCTGCTGCCGACCCTGATCTACCACCCTCTCTTTTTTCTCTTGTAAATTTATTTCTTAGGCTTATCCAAGCCTTTTTGGATTGTTCCACTGAAAATACAAATTCTATGTTATTTCGCTACATTTTATAATCCAATTTAGGCTGGCAAGTGGTAAATATGTGTATCAATTTTCAACTTACCCGTAATATTAAGCACTGAGGCTATTTCGGCCCACGCGGCCTCCTTTTTGGAGGTGTTCTTATAATCTCGATGTCTTAAATTAAATAAATATTCGTAATTTTGTATTAAATCAATTAATAAATTATGTAAGTCGGACTGGTCCATTTCTACATCAACATCCTCTTCCTCTTGAAACATTTTTCGAAATACACAAACAATACAACAGCACAATTCAAAATCAAAATGGCAAATGGAACGAACCAAACTAAAACACAAGCTCGTTTCGTAAACAGCGCCACGACCAGTAAGAAATGTCAACTTCACATGCAGAAATCGCGCATCGCAAGAGTGAATCTGATTGGTGCTTTTAACTCGACAGCTGGTAGCACCAATAGTTTTCCTCATTTCATACTGCCAAAGTGCATCAATAAACAGTAGCTTATTTGAATGTAGCGCCTCTCTTAACTGACCGTGAAAACAGTAGTGTCAGTTTTGAGTTTAAAATGATTGGTAGAAACCAAGTCACGTGACACTAACTTCAGTTTTCATTGGTGGAACTGCGAATCACGAATAACAAGATATAAAATTTGGTTATTTGGGAGCAACGGCGAACAACGTGGAAACGACGAACAACACGACAACAACGGTTTATAAATGCATGTATATGATATCAATGTTTTATTTTCGACCAACGGGAATCACGAACAACGAATAACGAACAACAGAGTTTATAAATCCACCTTTAAAGAGTTAAAATCACGGTTAAAAGATCAACAGCTTATGTTTACACGTCCAACGCAAGAAAATGAATCTGCCGTTCAAGCGAGCTACGTACTGCCGGAGTTGATCGCAAAACAGTCAAAACCATTGGGTGAAGGTTAATTTATAAAAGAGTGCCTTGTAAAGGCCGCGGAAATTGTAAGTCCCGGCACCGTGAAGGCTTTTCAAAATATATCCTTGTCCCGGAATACTGTCGCTGAAAGAGTTACCGAGTTGGCTGCCAATATAAGCGAACAGATAAAAACAAAATCAGACTCTTTCATTGCATTTTCTATTGCCTGTGACGAAAGTACAGATGTGTGTGGTGTGGCGCAACTCGCTGTTTTCCTTCGTGCTGTTTATAGAGATATCAACGTTTATGAAGAATTACTGGAATTAGTACCATTGCATGATACAACAACTGGGGAGGATATTTTCAATGATGTTTATGGACTTCTGCAAAAGTACAATTTAGATTTGTCAAAACTGTATTCCGTTGCAACAGACGGAGCTCCTTCAATGACTGGAGTAAATAATGGCTTCATTAAAATATTACAAACAAATATCAGAGAAACGGGCAGTGACAAACCAGATTTTCATCATGTTCATTGCATAATCCACCAAGAAGTTTTATGCTCAAAAGTGATCAAGTTGGAAAGCGTTTTAAAGTCAGTGAAAAAAATGATAAACTTCATAAGGTCACGTGGCTTGAATCAGCGACAGTTTTCTGCGTTTTTATGTGATTTAGAAAGTGAGTACACTGGTTTACCTTATTTTGCAGAAGTGCGATGGCTTTCGTGTTCTATGGTTCTCGATCGGTTTTGGAAACTCAAAGAAGAAATACGCCTTTTCATGGAAGTGAAAGAACAAGATGTCAGCTTATTATCCGACGTACCTTTTTTACAAGATCTTTCATTTATGGTAGACATCACAAAACACTTGTCGGACTTAAATACGAAATTGCACGTCAAGTTATAACAGATATGCATGATCATGTTAAAGCTTTCAAGTGTAAGATGATGCTGTGGAAAAACCAGTTGGCGGTGGATAATCTGTCACATTTTCCGACTTGCAAGGCGTATCAGGAAAGTACAAGTGGCCCAATATCATACAAAATGTATACAGAGAAAATGGGAAGCCTTCTGTCAGAATTTGAAAAGCGTTTTCAGGATTTTAAGTCCCAAGAAAACAATTTTTCTTTATTTACTGGTCTTTTCACTATCGATATTGATAAAGTTCCCCCTCACTTGCAGATGGAAGTGATTGAGATTCAGTGTCAAACCCATTTAAAAGAAAAATTTGATAGTGTTGGTACATTCGAATTTTATAAGTACTTGCCTTTTCAATACCAAGAAATGAGAAAACTTGCCTGTAAAATCCTGTCAATGTTTGGAAGTACCTAAAGTGTGAACAATTATTTTCTTTGATGTAAGAGAACAAATCTCCCGCAAGATCGCCATTGACGGACGCACACTTGGACGCAGTTTAAAAGTTATTTCCGCCGATAAATTCACGCCACAAATAGACAACTTAATTAAAGACAAAAGATGTCAAATATCTGGCAAAAGAAGTTAATGTTTGTAAGTTTTTGTAATGTCCTTTTTATTGGAAATTTAATAAATATACTTCTAACATAATAGTACTTTTTTCGTTAAGATTTTCAGTAGTTTGTCTTCTTTAAGATTAGGTTTTGCGGCCCACCTAGTCTATGGTCTTCATGCTTTTGGCCAACCAGTGACTTTGAGTTTGACATGGCTGCATTAGAGGTACGATTTAGGCAACTGTGACTCGCAGCAAACATATCCTTATTTCTAACCTCACATACACGTAGAAGCACAAACCGGCCCATCAAAACACTCTATATTAATGCTAGTTTTGCAAACTAATAATAAACTACATTAGTACGTACCTTGAGTCATTACATTCTTACGAAAATGTTTCCAAAACACTATCAACTAGCTCCAAAACAGAAAATCGTTTGCAACAACTTAGTAACCGCACACGCACCAAACTTTGTCTCGCCACTACAACCAAGCACTTAATTACTTATTAAAATTAAGTTGATACGATTTTTTAGGAGGCGGTACGATTTTGGCAACTCTCCTCTAATTATTATAATTCATTACCATTGCACTTTAATCAGATAATAAGAGGATTGATAAAATTTTCCACATACCTACTTTGGCATGTCGAATTTTTAACTTGGCACACTGTATTTTTTATGTTTTTTTTTAATTCTTACAAAGTTCATATAAAAGTTAAAGTTTCATTAATTAAAAAGTGAATATTTCGTTAATATAAGTTTGTTGTGGGCAACGACAAAATGATAATATATTATCTTTAAAAAAACACACCTATAATTATTCCAATATAAATTTCGTGTGACATAAATCACCCGAAAACCCGGGCTCACTTCGATGTCGATATTCGGCTTCACGAGATTACCATCGCAGGTCGACAATAAGACAATGCCGTCTTTGATCCTCAAATATCGTAAAACTCTAAACGGTTGCGGATAATTGCACTCATTCGACAAAGATTTTTAAACGAAGGAGTATTAAGTTTGAAACGAAACCACAATTTAAAGCTGAAAGCAATAAAATGTGACAAAAGTGAGTTTATCAATCACGAGAAGTGAAAAATAAATATCAAGATATAAATACTTTAAGTGGCGATATGAGAAATCTCACTTAGAAACATTTATCTGCTGAATACACATATTTGAAATTAAATTGGAAGGAATTTGCTGACTTAGGTTAGGTATTTCAGCCATCTCACCTTAATAGTGCTGCTTTAGGAATAAGTAAAACTTCAGTTAAAAAGACTACATCTCGAAAACTTCCACCCCTACCATTTTACGCCTGTGCAAAATGTACCTACCAGCTTACCTACCATTGAGATACCAATTTGCAAGTGATATCCGAAACAAACGAATTCTCAACCACACTTTCGTCAATAGAATATTATTTGCAGACGAGGCCACATTTACACGCCGTGAAATTTTTAATATAAGGAATAATCATTTCTGGGAAATTCAAAATCCCCATGTTAAAAGAGAAATGCATTTTCGACAGGAATTCAAAATAAATGTATGGTGTGGGATAATTGACGACCATTTCTTAAGGCCATTCGAGTTATCACAAACTTTGAATGAACTTGCACGTTTTACAAAACGACTTCATTCATCCGCTGGAAGAATTGCAATAATATGAGGTTAATGAAAGATGGTGCACAAATTTAAAAATACTAACTTTCCTGGACGCTGGATTGGTCGTAGTAACTAACCATTTTCCTTGGCCAAATTTTAAATCTCTCGATTTCGCTGTATGGGGCGCAACAACTCTTTTATAAGAATCCTATCTATATCCGCGACCAACGTTGGGAATAATTCAGTGCAACAGTGAACCAATTGGTGTTATTCAATGTGAGGGGATCTTTTATGAAACATATGAATAAATGCATCGAGGAGAATTTTGGACATACCCAACACTTACTTTGATATAACAACAATAAAAAACTATTCCTAACATGTATTTCAATACATTTGATAACCTCCGAATACGTAACACATCAAACACTTGCAAGTGTCCATAGCGTCTGCTTGTAACGTAAACATTAGGAGCCAAAATCTCCCAGTTCATATAGTTATATTTCAGTAAACTGACAATCAAAAAATTAGTAGAAAGGTTGGTTGTACAATGTTTTCGTCACAGCGAGAGATCGAACCACGTCACTTCACGTTTAACTTTTAAATTTCCAGTGCGTCAACCGCCGTTGCTAGATCCGCACCTTTTATTATTTTTCTAAAGTGTTATAAAAATGGCGAACGACTTTTTTTAAACATTATTATGCATGTTTTTAATCGAATTTAAGAAAATTAAAAGTGTATTTGTACTTATACTCTTCAAATCTGTTATTATATTTTATGATCGCTATTTCGTAAAAAAGTTAACCCGCTTTTGACAGTTTTGTACAAGAATCCCTTTTGTCGCATTTTGTGAATAATACAGTGTATATCATAAAATATCTCAAATACTGATTTGTTCAGCAGAATTCACTTTAGTAGATGACCGGAGTGTGAAGTAGATCGGCCGTCTTGTTAGGGCAGATTAGGGGTTAGCTTATTTTCCATACAAACTTTTGACAGCGTTTATTGTAGTACTTTTCCGCCAACCTATCTAATATGCGAGAAAAGCGAGCAAGTCTTGTTAGCACGATACAGCCTCCGGAGTGCAATAAGTCACCAATTTTATGATGGCATATTGTTAAGGACATTTCACAGATGAACCCTATTGATTTTCAGCTCACCAGAGCCCAGTACAACGGGTGCTATGGTACTTGAAGTACGACATTTTGTCGTTTTTCGAAAAATTTCAGTTTGTTAGCACGATACAGCCTCCGGAGTTCAACAAGTCACCAATTTTATGATTGAATATTATTCAGGGCATCTCACTGATGAACTCGATTGATTTTCAGCTCACCAGAGCCAATACAACCGGTGCTACAGTACTTTAAGTACGATATTTTTGTCATTTTTGGAGAAGTTTCAGTTTGTTAGCACGATACAGCCTCCGGAGTATATACAAGTGATGAATTTTATGATTGGATATTATTCAGAGCGTCTTAAAGATGAACCATATTGATATTGAGCTCACTAAAGCCAGTACAACGGGTGCTGTGGTACTTGAAGTACCAAATTTTTGTCATTGTTGGAGAATTTTCAGTTTGTTAGCACGATACAGCCTCCAGAGAGTATACGATTGATCAACTTTATGAATAAGTATTGTTCAAGGTGTCTCACAGATGTACCCTATTGATTTTCAGTTGACTAGAACGAGTACAGCGGTTCCTATAAAACTAGATATACTAAATTTTTGGTTATTTTTGGAGAAATTTCGGTTTGTTAGCACGATACATCCCCCGAAGTGTATACAAGTAACAATTTTATGATAGAATATTGTTCAGGGCCACAGATGCGGAAAAGTTAGTTTTAATCTTTAAAACCGTTTATTATAAGTAAGTATTTTAAATTAGTGTTTAGAAGCTATTTTGTTATTTTTATAACCGAAAGTACTTTATTTGGAAGAAATCCGGTAAACACGTTTTGTTGTCATATTCAAAAATAGGGAGACATATAACCTCACTTTTTAAAATATACTGTTTATGAATCCTTATTGAAGTTTATTTTAATGATATTCAACAGTGCATTAAAGCATTTATTTAAAAAAATACTTACAAAACAAAACAAAAATAAAACCACTTTGTAAATACACCCTATATACAGGGTGTCCCACGAGGTTTTGGCCAGTATATATCTCGAAAACTATTTGAACTAAAATATTGAAATTTGGCAGTTATAAATCGTAGATAATATTACACATTTTAAGCAATCAGCTACTTTGCTACAATGTCACGTTTCTGGTTACGTGGTATCATTTCTAGAAAAGTTAATGACACACCCTACCCTGTATATTGTTCAACTGTTGTAAAGGTCTCTCTTATAATAATTTGGCGATACCTATTTTTTTGTTAGGTACTTAGAAACGACAAATAAATGTTTATAAGGTTTTTTATTTGAAATAGAAAGAGAGCTGAAAATCAAAAAGAATTGGAATACAATAACACTTTTACTACAGTTGATGCTTAAATTGATATCAACCTTCATTAATGCAGCATTCAAGTCTTCTGACTAAATTTCTAGAATATGTTTTTTGTTTCCCAGCTCTCTTAGTTTTTCAAATATAAACTTTATAAAAATTTGCAGCAAAGTAACTGCTTGCTTGAAATGTGTAATACTACTTACGGTTTATAACTGCCAAATTTCAATATTGTAGTACAAATAGTTTCCGAGATATATACTGGCCAAAACCTCGTGGGACTTGTCTTTCTATTAGATACAAAAAGGAGAAATAAGAGTTTTGTTTATGTTCGATGAATGCATTCTTTCATTATTGAAAACTGTTGATGAAAGCATAAATTAATATTCTCTGATATACAGATATTAAGATTCAGTCTTCTGACATGTGTTCTATCGCAATAATCAAGCTCTATGCTTATGTTAACCTTACTTAGTTGTTTTATTTGTGAATCTAATCTAATAAAGTCACAAGATTCGCAAATCACACAATCCACAAACTTTGTTTGAAAAGTAGACACTGATCAACCCTAACAAGGTAGTCGATCTACGTCATCACTCCGGTTGTCTATATCATTAGATAACATGTTAAATCAGTAGATTTACTGTAAAATCAGTAGAGCTGGCAACGTTGCTTTTGTATGATAAACATATGGAATGACGTTTGCTGGGACGTGACAAACTTTGCTCTGATTGATGTAGGGATGGGCAAAATTTTGAAAACATCGATGTTGATATCAAATGATATCTCGAATATGCACCATCGATGTTGTAAAAACATCGGCTTGAAAATATCGATGTTTTTAAGAATGTGTCATATGATACATCTAATACAATTTATATGAAAAAATGAATAATAAATTCGAGAAGTAAGTTAGGTTTGTAGTGAGGGGGTCCTCCACTGCGACTGGTAAGTGTGTATTATGGCTCATACCTATTCAGATTACACCAAACAACTTCAGCTTCTTAACGAATCCTATTCATTTGTTCGGTGAATGATATTTCAGGTCCGAGAGAGAGAGAGAAACCCTGCCAAACATCATATATCTGACTAACTATATGCTCTGCTGTTTCATCATCTTCCAAACAAAGATGGCAAATCGGATCCTCTGACAGTCCAAGTCCCAGCATATGATGATTTAGACGATAGTGGCCTGTTAGGTACCGTACGTCATGCCTGTTAGAGCCTAACATTTGTTTGGATATATTTTTCGAAGGATGTATGAAAGCCTTTGAATGAACCAATCCTGGTATATCATACCAGAAGTCGAAAGCTCTTCTTGCTGTCCAGGAATTTAGTGTTTGTTTAGCAATACTTGTAGCGATGCTAATTGATAAAGACACTAGCGGCACCCTTCCTTGCAAGAGAGTCTGCCTTCTCATTTCCATCTATACCAGAGTGGCCAGGGATCCAGACCAGCTATACCCTGTTGCGTTCTCCTATCGAGGCGAGTCTTTTTTCGCAGTCTAAAACCAATTTTGACGTTATACGGTAGGAGATAAGGACTTTCAAAGCTGCTTGGCTGACCGTGGTCTGCACCCGTTTACACCCACACCAGAGCTTGGGGATGTCTTTGAACCATCAGTGTACCAACGTATGTCTGTTCTTAAAAGTTTATCCTTACGGAAGACCCAGGCACATTGTAGTTTACTGTCAGAGGTCATTCCCAGAACAGCGTCCGCTAGCATTCTGTTTTGCTCTGTATAAGCCTGTTTTGTGCATTTAGTAATATGCACAATTCTATATGCTGTCCATATGGCCTCCTTTTCTAGAAATATATAGAGAAGAGCTAGGTCCAGGAGGATTTCCATGGCTGCTGACGGTGTGGTACCGATAGCACCAGTAATAGATATACAAGCCTGTCTCTGTATACCAGAGAGCTTTGCTTGAGCCGTTTTCTGTAAATCTTTTGTCCACCAAGCAGTAGCTCCATATTTGATCATTGGTCTGACAATCATCACATATATCCAAAAGATATGTTTAGGACCCAAACCCCAAGATTTTACATAGATCCTACGACACGTTCATAAAGATAATCTGGCCTTATGGATAACTTTTTTCAAGTGAGCGTTCTAAGTAAGAACATATATATTTTTAATGACCGTAAATTCTCAATTTCTTACATTTTCATGGGTTTCCACCATTTAATATTAAAATTGCTGAAAAACCAAATAACATTATAGGAAATAAACTTGTTTCTGGACTCAAACCAGATAATAAAAACACAATAAACTCAATATATAAAATAAACTGTTCTGATTGCAATGGTACTTGCATTGGTCAATCTAGCCAATATTTACATAAGAGAATTTAACAACACCGGCAATCAGTTCGAAATAACAATGCATTATCAAAACGTTCACTTGATAAAAATCACTCTTTTAATTTCAACAACGTAGAAATAATAACTACAGAAAAAAAAATAATAGTAAAAGATTAATCAAAGAAATGATAAATATTAAGAAAAATCCTGACTCAATTAATTTCAGAACTGGCATAGACAACTCAAGTTGTATATATACGAACTTACTATTATAAACGAATATCTACACCTTACCTAGTTATTAAAAATTAAAAAATAGGTCTCTAATTCTAATTTTAATTTAGTTAGAACACTCTGTAAATACATTTTAACCATTTTTAACATATTTCACTGTTTATATTATTTGTTTGTATGTATAATAATCGTATTTTTTTTAATTTAAGAAATACTACTATACAGTAGTAGACAAGCCTCTACGGAGGTATAATCAAAAAGGAAGTTTTAAAGAAATATATTTTAACTATAAGTATGTATTTAAATAAATGTATTTCAAATTTTTAGAAAGGTTTGAAAATGCTTTAAATAAAATAATCCGAAACGTTACCACTATAAGCAAGTGATTTTATTTCTGACCTAAACCCATGAAAATATAAAAAAAAGTTCCAAGTAAGTTTTTTATCTAGGATAAACCCCAAATATTTTACTTCCGCTGCAAATGAAATTGCCTCACCATTATAGGAAAGTGGTGGAAGATCCACCAATTTCCTTCTCCTAATGAAGGGAACTATTACAGTTTTAATAGGGTTAACAGACATCTGCTCCCTCTGACACCAACTGTGGACATCGCCCAACGTTTTTTGGAGGATATTATATTCTATCCGTCCTGACTTGGTCAAGGTCGTCTGCAGTTCTACCCCTCTTCCTACGAGAGCACCAAGCAGGTCATCCATCAAGAGTGACCACAGTAGGGGAGCTCCTGGAAACCTTAAAGCTAATGGCCTCATTTTGAAGAGATGTAGTGGCTGTTCTATTAGTGAACATGGCATATATCCAGTCAAGGTTGTGTAACGGTAAATCTGTTGATTTGCCTGTTTGATAAACATACTAGTGGATGTTCAGAGGGGAGTTGTATAATATTACCCGTCTGATGTAGCAATTCAGTACTCTTTCAAGTCCTTTAAGCAGGAAAGATGTTAGGCTAATTCATCTGATCGATTTAGGGTGTGGGATTGTGTGGCCCACTTTCGGTGTTCGAAATCAAAACAGAATAGAAAATAACTAAGACCTAGTCTGATACTTAAATGATATGAATGCGATAACAGAAAATGCACAATAATGCCTCCTTGCAATTTTGTATAAAGGCATCTTTCTTCATTGCGCGTTAGTAACACAAAGAAAGTCAATGTTTTTCAGTTAAGTTTGGCAACAAACTACGACGCATATTTTAAAGCATTCTTATTAAAGAATAAATAAATCAGAGATGTTCTATTGAATGTTTAATTTACTTTCTGCTTTCTTTAATCAAAATAGAAGAAAACATCGAAAAAACATCGCAAAAAATATGTTGTCGATGTTTCTGAAACATCGTGCGCATCCCTAGATTGATGTTTTAACTATCACGACGAATCACTGTATTTTGCAGTCTTATTTTATCAAAAAACAATTCAATTTCACTTTTATTATAAAATAAATACGTTTTCGTAAATTCCTGAGACACATTTCATTAGATGAATACATATTCTTAGATATTTTTGATTTTTGTCATTATACAAAAGACTTATTTGTAATCCGTCTGTGCAATTATTGTCATTCGTCGTTACTAAGAACACAAGTCATCGTCTTAACATCCCCTTGGGGTCTGGGATGGCCCGGAGCTGGTATTTCGTTGCGCAATCCTCTTGCGCATGCACGCCCACGGTCATCAAGATCGTCATCTGTTTCTCCTAGGCGACGCCGCAATCTCAGCCAAGTCAGTTATTAGTGCATCGTTTAAGTGTCGAGATTGTCGAGGAAGTCCACGATGATGGCATCTTCGGTTCCACTACATCAGTATCATCAAGGTGGCGCAGCGCAAGCGCATCAGGTGCGTGATTATAATCATAGTAATCTTGAAAATGAAATAACCCCTCATTAGTGTGATGTAGTTGTTTATTTTGTTATTCTTCGTTGGTTCGTTTGTTTTCTTCAAATAATATTGTTGATTCCAGTAGCACTGTCAGTCATTTTTATCGATAAGATTTTCTTTGGTATGGTAAAGGATAATATTAAAAATATGTACTTATGTTTATTTAAATACTTGAAAAAACATATTACTACTACTGAAATTAATATAAAAACTATCAAAGAACAAATAATTCTTTTTTAATATAATTCAAATAGTTTTAGGGCTATTTTACAAGATCCGTAATTATTGTTCCTAAATATTGCCGCTATATAATAAGGAAATCATTAACATTTTAAAAAAATTGACATTTGTTTCGATATGTTTAAGTATCATCGTCAGAATGACAGAAGTTACATTTCATTTGATGCCTACTTGATGTTTAATAATTATTTTTGGTTATACCTACCTTGTGATTGACTTAATATATGTTAATAGAAAAAAGAAGAAGATATAATATTACAAATATTAAACCTTAGATATTAATACTCCTTATAGGGATATCCTGGATATCATTTTCCTATTTAAGATCAGTAAAACCGTGCAATGATATAGGAAGGAAACTGGGTAAACTATATATGCTGATATTTACAATTATTACTTAAGGAAACGGTTTAAAAGTGGAGAACTCTCTAGATTTATGATGACTGCATATAGTGAGTCTGTTAAGTGTCTTCTAATTCCTCAAGAAAATCTAGCTCTTATTTCTTATCACAAATATGTAGTACTTCTAGTTTTGTGTTAGGTGGGATTTCTCTAGATTTAATACATAGTATGCTCGTAAATGGTCATTGTTCTGATTTAAAAAATTCGAATTGTTTGACCTACTACATTCTGGACATTTAAGTTTATATATAATAGACTTTTTTAATGAGGATGATGTTGTTTTTACATTTAACAATTTTGTACTTATATTAATTTCTGGTTTAAAAGAAATTTGTTGCTAAAGATACTATCTTTGTAATATTACCGGAAAATGTGATGGTTTTGTAATTTTGTATTTCTTTAATTTGTTTGGAGATTATTAATAGTAATGCTACTTTTTCTCTCTTTTTTATTAAGTAATTTATTTATTATATGCAATTGGTAATCGTTGGATGTGGCTATTTTACTTTTCCGCCCAACCTTTCTATATGCAAAAAAAGTTGGAATTTTGAAATTTTTTTTTGAGTCACTTTTACGTTTTCCATCAACAACAACACGAAAAAACGGTTTTTAGAAAAAAATCCTGTGTGTATGTCGTCGTCGTTGTCGTCGTCCTTACATGTCTTGTTAAGACGATACAGCCTCGGGAGTGCAATAAGTCAGCAATTTTATGATTGAATATTGTTAAGGACATGTCACAGATGATCCCTATTGATTTTCAGTTCACCAGAGCCAGTACAACGGGTGCTATGGTACTTGAAGTACGACATTTTGTAATTTTTTGACAAATTTCAGTTTGTTAGCACGATACAGCCTCCGGAGTTCAACAAGTCACCAATTTTATGATTGAATATTATTCAGGGCATCTCACTGATGAACCCTATTGATTTTCAGCTGACCAGAGCCAATACAACAGGTGTGACAGTACTTTAAGTACGATATTTTTGTCTTTTTTGGAGAAGTTTCAGTTTGTTTGCACGATACAGCCCCCGGAGTATATACAAGTGATCAATTTTATGATTGGATAATATTCAGAGCGTCTCAAAGATGAACCCTATTGATATTCAACTCAGTCAAGCCAGGACAACGGGTGCTATGGTACTTGAAGTACCAAATTTTCGTAATTTTTGGAGAATTTTCAGTTTGTTAGCACGATACAGCCTTCAAAGAGTATACGATTGATCAATTTTATGATTGAATATTGTTCAGGGTATCTCACAGATGTACGCTATTGATTTTCAGTTGACTAGAGCAAGTACAGCGGGTCCTATAAATCCAGATATACTAACTTTTTGGTTATTTTTGGAGAAAATTCGGTTTGTTAGCACGATACATCCCCCGAAGTGTATACAAGTAGCAATTTTATGATAGAATATTGTTCAGGGCCACAGATGCGGAAAAGTTAGTTTTAATCTTTATAACCGTTTATTTTTAATTGTGTTAATTTCTTTACCAAAATTATATTTGTTCATAGGTACTGAAAATGCTCTTTGTTTGCTGCTAATTTATATGAAATAGTTACATCAGTGTGTGTTGGTTTCCTGTAAATTGAATAATTAAGTATATTATTAACTTTTAAAATTTTTAAATCAAGATTTCATCATTAATATGATTGAAAAATAAATCTAATTGTCGTTCACTATTTATAAAACAAGCTAATATGTAATCTACATAACTATACCAAAATAAGATATTTTTGGAATTGTTACATTCAAAGATTTTTCAATCTAAACTGTACATAAAAATGTTTGCCAAGATTGACTTTTTGTTTATCAGCTTTTTATGATAATTGAAGACCAGAAGAGGTGTTAATGCAATTTGTTTAGTTTTGAAATGAATTGAAATTATCGCTTCAAATGATTTAATTTTAAATAGTTTTTGATGGCATAATATATTATATCAAAATATCTTGTAGTAGTTCAACTTATTAAGAAATATATAGTCAGTGAACCCTTCTACCATTGGATGGTGTAGGGTATGATGCGTTTATTCATGTACGAATTTTTTCCATACTCGTATGTTCTGTGCCAATTTCGCTGCTAGTTTCCAGTTTATATCTATGTTATCTAGTATTTTTTCTACATCTTTGTCAGACGTCTTCTTGGTCTGCCCCTTCTCTTGATCTTTTGTGTTTTCGCTCTCCAAACTCTTTTTGCTGGTCTTTCCTCGTTCACTCTTTGCAAATGTCCCCACCCATCAGATTGTCTCCCTTCTATAAATTTCAGTGTAGACCTAACTAAATTTATCAGCCCTTCTCTCCCTGGGTGATTCCTAAAGCTGTTCTAAGATATTTCATTTCCGTTGCTTGTATTTTGCTTTTCTGTTGTTCTGTTAAGACTCAAGATTCGCATCCAAATGCCAGTATTGGTCGATATAGCGTTTCGAAAACCTTTATTTTTGTCTGCTTTGAAATTTCCCTTTTATTTATAAAATGTACTTTATATCAGCTTTAATTATTACTCATTTTAAAACCTAAATATTCCGAAAACGGTACACAGTATCGAGTTTTACAAAGAGTACTTTTTTAGTGTAAAATTGAATGTTAATTGAGTTCACATAAAATTTTGGACACAAAATTCAACCTCAAAAAGATATGTTCAAAATTACTCGGAATGAACCGTGTAACTAGCGCCCTATGCTAGATATAAAAACAAATTTATTCAGTTTCCAAACCATATTCGTACAAAATTTCATTAAAATGTCGCCAGTAGTTTCAACATAATCGTAAAAAATGTGTATTAGAATTCTTTTTTCAACACCCTGTATTTTGAATACGGATGCTGTTACGAAATTTTATCACTGGGCGAACCCAACTTATTTTGCAGTGTTCTACTTATCCTAGCATGGGGGTCACCTTTTTTGAAACACTTTGTATATCAATATATTATTTCATTATTCCTTGTCCTTTTTTTGTTTCCGTTATTCTCAGTATGTCAACCCCCAAATTTTCGAACTCCCCTTCTAATTCTATTTCTTTTCCTGTTATACTTTCATATACATTCCATGTCGCTATTTTCCATATATTAGATTCCATTATATCATACTGGTTTTTCTTATTTCCCCTTTGTTTTACTGTTTCTCTGTCTTTCAATGTCTCGTTTTCTCTATTCATTACCGTTATCAGTTCTTCTCCTGTTTTCTTTGTTTTCGTAATTGCCAAAATATCTAGATTTGTTTTTACAGGTTCTTGCTTAGGCTGAACACCCAGTATATCTTTAAATATTTTAGAAATGTATATCGGAGCTAGGAATTTCGTTCGGGGGGAGGTTCCAAAACCAGGAGGGTACGGAGGAAATTTTTGAAATTCAGGGTACCTGGTAGAAGGTTTTAAACTAATTTTACGACTTCATAATCGAAAAAACTTCATTTTTCAAAGAAATCTTTTGTAAATTCATGATTTTTATGGATACTTTTTATACAAAATACATTTTTTCCGTAATATCAATAATAGAAAAATTGTCAACTTTTTAAGACATACTGTATATAACTTATATTAGTAAGGAGAAGTATTTATGTTCAATTATCAAATTTTGCAAGATCTGAAGATTAACAATTATTGGTAAAACCCAAATAATCATAAAAAAGAGAAAGTATTATAGTAACCCAGAAAATACAAATAAAAGGACATTTTTACCGCTTCAAATACAATAAACTTTGACATGTAGATGCAATAAATATTTATGACACATATAATTTACTAATCCCTTGACCTGACTACATCTTCTAAGAAATGTATTTAGGTACTTATTGATAATAATCTATAAAACCCTGTCATCATTGTTGGGTTGACTTCAGTTCCTTTTATTTTTGAAAGGACCCTAAGTTGACAAAAGTATAAAACAATTCTATGAACTGTAGGAAATTTGTTATATTGATTGTTAAGAACGACAATAGAGGAAACGATTACAAAAATGTTGTTTATAAAATTCACTTGTTGGGATTCCAGATGTTTTTATGAATTTTTATATATATACAGTGTGTCTACGTAAGTTGGCGGTATGTCGGAAACGTTTTTATTATTAATTTTTCGAAAAAAGTTATTCTTTATAAAAAGTTCTACATGGTACAAAACCTAAAATGCAATCATCAGATATCAAAATTTAGCAGTCGTATACGAGGTTTGTCAAAAAATGTGATTTTTGCTCAAAAGAATAAAGTACCTTTATTTTTGATAATATCGAAAATTGTTATTAAGAAAAAATGGAAAGGTAGAAGATAAGATGCAAAGTCTCTGGTGAGATGCATGGTAGAGGGGGTTCTTCTTCTTTCTCTGTTGATAAGACCTTTCCAGTTCTATTGGCGTTGGTAAATATAACCGGTGCAGAGCTTTTACCGTTTCGAAAATTCAAGTTTGATAGTTAACGTCAGTAGTTGCTATCAAGGAATATCAATTGTCTATCAGTTATTTCCGTTTTGGAGCGAAAACGTCCAATTCTAACCTGGTGGCGTCTTTTAATCCTGTGTTTGTGTGAATTATTATTATTATTATTATTATTTTTAAAAGTTATTTTTCCCTGACTTGATCCACGTGTTGGAGTTCTTCAATCTTATGGTTTTCAATAAAGAAGTCAATCTCGAACTGGATTTAAGTCCAATATTATCCCTTATTTGATAGAGTTGTGAATAATTTGCTTTTGCCTCTATTTGTAGCGCCCCTGATGATGGGAGCAAACGTTCCCGAAAGCTTGGATATTTAACCAAGAAAGAGTCCTCTCTCGTCCAATTGCTGCATTCTCCAATATTTTTGAGTCATCCTTCTCCTGCTTACATCCCGCGCAAGCTTCGTGGATCCCGCGGTGGCATCCAGAGCATCTTACCCATCCTTCACAATCCTCGAACAGGAATACAACTCACAGCAGTAAATACAATCAACATTACTTACATCACTATCAGATTGTTCTTAAAATTGTAGTTGAAGTTTCACCTGTACTTCACAATTCCTTTGCATGGTACTGTCTTTCTGTTTTTTCTTTGGGACAAAAATTTCCCTTTTTTCTTTCTCTTCATTTGCGTCTTCAAAATCCGTCTAATTTTCTTTTGATTTTCTTTTTTGCTCGTTCTAATTCCAATTTATGTGGCTTGATGTCAACACAACAGCAGTTCCTTTTTTTCCAGTTTGTCTTTTTAACAGCTTTTGGTTTTGGTAATGGAATTATATCTCTTGGGCTTACAGTGAATGAATGTCCTTTTTGTGTTGTCGACTGGTTGGAGTCTGGGAGAAGGCACTGGTTGTGGACTGGATGATGTCTTGGTTGTGGTCTGAAAGAAGGCACTAGTTGTGAAATGGAAGGTGGACCTGGTTGGAGTCTGTCTGGGAGAAGGTCCTTATTGTGGACTGGACAAGTCCTTGGTTGATGTTGGGGAGAAGGCTATTATGGTGAACTGTGAATTATTCTGTATTGAAGCGCCCCTTCTTACTGTAGGATTTATTGCCAGCCTCAAATTGATTTTATGGATCTTCAAAAAGTAGGCCTAAGCCTTCTTGAGCTGATTCAAGTTCGAGTTCATCAGTTTAACGTGCTTCACGCTTTTGTTGATTAGGTCTAAGCTTTTGCAACGTAATTAGCTTCTTTGAAGACATCTTGGTTTAGTTGCACAATCCATTTATAGCCGTTGCTGGATTTGCTGCCTTTAAAAAAGCTTCTTTAAGAAGTCGGCTAACTTGAAATTGGGTCACAACCCTTCCAGGCTTGTTTTTTAGATATTTTTCAATCGGTTGGACATCGAATCTATTGAATGGACCCATAAACGAGACATCCAAAGGCTGGATTTTATGGCAACAATGGGGTAGTAAGCAAATGCTGTTTCAATAAATGCCAGGCTTTTTGCATGGGTTGAATGGTCGTCCAAGATTAAGAATATTGGATCGGACGCTGATGATTTGACATGATTCAGAAAATGGTTAAACTATTGAAGGAAAATCTCACTTTGTATCTATCCAGATCGGTGACAGGCGAACATTGTTCCAGCTGCTTTCATCCTAAGCCTTGGAAAAATTACGATTGGCGGAATAAAGTTCCCTCCAACTGACATACATACAACAAAGGTTCATAGATGACCTCTATCAGCCGATGTCAAAGCACCAACTTGATGCCTATTCCTAAGAGTGAGAATCATGGAGCTCAATATGACTATTATCTGCTCATTTTGACAATTATTACTTAATAAGGCAGTTTAATAGTGGAGAACTCCCTAGATTTACCTGTTCATTGAGTACTTTATATTATGAGTATCTAATCTAACTCCTCAGGGAAATATAGTTCTTGTTTCTTATCACAAATATGTAGTACTTCTAGTTCTGTGTTGGGTGTCAATGAATCTTTGGTGTGAAGTAGATTTTTTGCGTAGTTTGATTTATCTGGTTGTTTTAATCTGTATGTTCATAAGTGTTCACTGTATCTGATTTCAAAATTTCTAAGGGTTTGACCTATATAGGCAGCATTACAATCTGGACATTTAAGTTTATATTTATACTAGACTTTTTTAATGGGGATATTTTTGTTTTTACATTTAACAATTTTGTACTTAGATATATTACTTTCTGTTTAAAAAAAATTATTGTCTGTTATTTTCTTTCAATATCTGTTTGTGTCTTATATCGTTTTATTTATTCTATAGTATAATCTTGTTGATTTATTGCCTTATTTGTTATTTCAGGGTCCATTTTCTGTCTTATGTGATGATTATGACTTGTTATTCATATGCTGATACTCTTTCTAGAATGATTCCTTCACTTTTGTCTATGTTTATTTCCATTTTCTTTCCTTCAATCTCTATATTCCGTTTATTTTCTTATATATACAAAATTTATGATTGCGCAAATTTTTAATATAATTTGAAATATTTTATATAGGTATAGGATTTTTTTCAATACATTTTTACAAAATATTGAATGCCAAAGATCTAATACTTTAATCAATCATTTAGATGTTCACCTTGAAATGAAAAGTAACGACCTTCAGTTCTGAAACTGCTTGTTCATTATAGAGGTATATAGAAGCTCAAATAAAAATGTACCATCGGTTTTAATTACCAAAGTGATTAAGGGCTTTTGTTCCTTAACATTATAATGAGTCACTTGAGTACTTATTATCTTTAAAAATGTGATTTTTTTCATAATTTTTTTGATTTGGTTCATCATAACAAATATTTTGAGAAGATTTTTTAGGACAATTCTTGTAGTATATTTTGAATAAATTGATACACCTACTAAATATTCCAATCTTTATGATTGTTTTGTTTAGTTTAATTTGAATAATCTAATTTTACGATGGTAAATTTTTAAAAAAATTATTATTTAGTGTTTTTTTCCCAAAATCTGACATATTTTTAAAACTATATGGATTCATAGTCTCATTAATCAGAAAATGAGTTCTAGTTTTGATCTAATTGAAAGGCATTTCTATAATATTTGAGAATTGAGTTTCATTTGAAGCAAAAAATTCATAGACTTTCCACTACGAGTACAAACCATCTCTCAAAGTAAGAAAAATAGACACTGATATTTCTTCAGTAGCCTCTTTTCTCTATTTTAAACTTTAACTTCCTTTTTGTGGTACTTGGTTTCAGATAGGTGACGTAAAAGGTCGTCTGTGTAAATATTCTGTACTACTGTGGTTAGTTTCTATTGTTATCTTATGTCAACATATTCGATAATATGAATGAATATTATGGTGAACGCACCAGTTAGGTTCAAATTCTATAATTTGGCGAAGGCGTCGGAAACATAATCCCAATGATTTAGATTTTTTATGTTTAAAAATTGAATTGCATCAGTTTGAAGGCATTTTTTCGCGAAATTGTAGTGTTGTTCCGTTACTTCCATATTGTACTATTGATAGAGGGCTTCGAAATATTATTAAAACTTCAATTTTGAACTAATTAAATGGAAATATATATTGTTTCGAGTTAGATTTTTTTGGTAAATACAAAATTCCAATCAAAGTTCAAATTTATTGCTCATATTTCTCAATAGTTGACATATACTATTTATTTTGATTGTCAGTTGTTCGAAAAAAAATTATTTCGGGTGAAAAATTATTAAAAATGGAATTTTGCGGAAAACTATGCATCAAAATCAAAAACAAGCATGTTTTTTTGGATTATACGGCACAAAATACATATTCTTTCATAAATTGTACCATACATTCACTTTAAGCCCAAATTTTCAGGACAAAATCGCAAAATGTTTGAAAACTTTTTGACACGCTTCCGTAAAAAATTCTATAGTTTCGAAACCATTATAGATGTCGATATAATTCTTACACAGTTCTATAGAGGAAATATCCATCTTGATTACTGATAATATTTGATTGTTTTATTTTCATATTTGTAGAAAATATACAGGGTTAAACTTGAAGGGATAATATTTGTGAATAATTACCTTAAAAAAATTTCTAGTAACTACGTCTATGGAATGGAAGGACTAAAATTGAGGAAAATCGAAAGTGGAGTGTTCATATTATTATAGAAAAATAAACTAACTTTTTACCGATAATACAAACCGTGTTATAAGATATCAAAGTTGAACTTTTTAAAAGAATTTCGGATTCCAAAGGGTCCCCCCTATGGATTGAAGATAAAAAAAATTTGATTTCGATTTTGATGAAATTTTGCATAGGAGGCTTTTTTGATACGAGGAATCCAAAAAGTTTGTCTGTTTTTCGAAAAAAATTATTTTTTGTGGAAAATTAATAAAAACTATAAATCAAAATAAAAAATAGCCATATTGTTTGAATTCTACGACACCAAATAGAGAATAACATCATTTGTCACTGTAAACCCAAATTTTAAAAAACTAGAAAATTTTAGAATCAATAAATTCCCATATAAATATAGGGATCTATTGTGACTTGTACATAAGAAATACTCGAATCAGATATGTCAAAGTGACAATATCTATCAAATCAAATTTTGTAAAAGATTAGAAGACATGAAAAATTAACGTTGAATGTTGTTTCTTTGATTTTCAGGTACAATTTATTATTATTACATTGTATTCTGTATAGAAAACAAAATAATCTTTGATTTTCAGAGAAACAATTTCGTTTTTTCATATATAATACCACGAGAGTGAAAATTTTGTCGGCAAAATTTTTCGATTGTCATGAAAGTTTGTTGCTCGGCAATTTTGCGAATGACATTTTTAACAGAACCACGATCCGTCAGGCGAGTGGTTTTGGATTAAATGCCATGAGCAAAATTACCTAAAAGCAACAAACTTGAATACGACAAGAGAAAAATTTTACCTTACAAAATTTTTAATTGAGTGGTATTCGACATGACTATTTCACGAGAGAAAAACTAAAAAATCATATGTTTAAACGTTTTATTTATTGCAAACTTCAATTATACAAAGCCAAAAAAATAATAACATTATGAAAAAAATTACTTATTTATGTAAAAAGTACAATTATTATAATTGTACGTTGTAGCATTATTTTGGGGATTGTTTTGCATCATAACCTGTGATGAATTTAAGTTAGAAACTGAGGATTCCTTTTCTTTATTTTTATTTTCTCGAAGGTTCTCTATAAGTTGGAAATGGTGTTCTTCATTTAATTGTAAATATGGTTTCAAAGAATGGGCAGAAGAATGTCCTGTAAGCTTAATTACTTCTTGTTCACTAACCCATTCTTTTGCTAATGCAGATATTGCAGAAGCTCTATGTGAATGATTGGTTATTTTTATTTTTTTGTGTCTATACCAATTGATTCTGCCGATATTTTCGTCCACTTTGAAATTGTATTAATTCCCAATGGTGAATTTTTGTACCATATTCCTTTCTCCCAATTTGGATGTACTGTTAAAAATAATCTTGTTGTTAGATATGGATTGGGTTCTCTTTTTTCAATAATTTTTAAAAATAAACGAACGGGACACAAATTGTTGTTAGCATTATTTCTCACCAGCCACTTACTGCCAGATAAAGCTTTTGATCCTCCTTGTGTCGTTTTGGAAAAGATTGGATTATATTCTACCCTGCCAGTAAAATTACCTTTATTATCATATTCTTTTTTAAAGTAAAGTAATTAATATCACAATTAGCAGCTTCATTTCCACGCCATGCTAATTCGAACGAACTTTTTTTGTAACCCATCAGGATTATCTTCAGAATAGCTTTCTACCATTTCCATTAATTCTTCATTGGTAAACGCGTTAGAACTTCTTTTTCTGGTTTCAGGTTCAGCCTGAAGCTTTTTACCTACGTTTTGTATCCCTGGCCAATCTAGCAAATGTATAGGTAATATCTTAAAATGGATCAATTTTGATGTTAAATTCTAGAAAATATTTTTCCTGAACCATTTGAGCAGTCATATTCCAAAGTGTTTTCACACTAGCTTCAGTATAATCAGTTCCATCTCTTTTTTTCATGTTAAAACCATAATCTTCAAGAATTTTTGCTAGAACTTGTTCAGAAGTATCCTTTTCTAACGTATAATTACGTGCGTCCAGAAACATTCTAAACTGTTCCCACGCAGACTTTTTTGTCTTCATTGTTATTTCACGGTGTACTTTGCTTAATTGTACTCTCTATTTCATTTATTGAATTATTTCCAAATATTGTATTATTCATGTTAATAATACTTATTTAAATTTTTGAAACAGTTTTAATAATTTTTAGACAGTTAAATAAATAAATAAACAACTTAGTTTCCTTAGAAACCACTAACAAAGATTTTATATTGAATTTTATCACAGAGTGATAGAATTTTATACACATAGATTTGATATATTAAACGTCAAAAAATTGCCGCGACAAGACAAAAAACTAGTGCTACTCAACACTTCGATCTTGATTCCGATTTTGTTTATAATCGAAATCGAAAACGGATTGATGTTTGTTGAACGACCAAAACAAATTGTCATTTGTCATATCAGTTCACAAATCAATATTGACATAACCTCATCTTTATTTTGGTTCATTTCACGTGTTTTTCACAAGTTCATTAGTTTAATTACGTTTAATTTTATAGAAGCTGTTCTGTTAACTAAAAATGTAATATACAATTGCTAAATATAACTCACCACATAACCCATAGACAAACGGTTGTTTATTTAACTTTTTCGACCAATCATATGCTTCCGATTTAACGATTGTTTTCAATAGCATCATAATTTTAGACCGATTATAATCAGAGTAATCGATTGATATCGAAAATGTATTGTTAAACATGTTGTTCTGTAAATGACAGGAAATGATTGTAATCGATTGTCGCGTTGAATAGCACTATTGCCAGTTCAAAACCTTCAAATTTTGTCAGTTATCAATTTACTCTAGTGAAATAGTCATTCAAATATATACAAATTTTTGACAATTTCATCAAAAATTTCTCTTTCACAGCTTTCACCGTTTATTAATCTAAATTTTTTAATGTTACAGATAAGCCCTTTAAATCTACTAGCAGCAACGTGCAATCGCCTGTACAACCATCAACCTTATTCCCATACCCAACTGTCACCAGCGTCTACAACGTCTTGCAGTAGCGATGGCTACGTATCGCAAATCCCAATCGAATCATCAAGATCGCCCTTGGAGTATTCTCCTCATTATCAACCAAGTTACAGTCATGCGTATTCAAATCAATACTGGTTTCAGCACTCTCCACCACACGGAGACATTGCAACAAGTGGATACCAACCGAATCACCAGAGCATGAATCAGCAATACCAGTGGTCTCAAAGTAATTATATGAGTAGTTTAGCTTCCAAGATGATGGTTAAACCCGAATTAGGATATTCTTCGAAAGCCCGTAGATGCATTAAATGTCAGTGTCCCAATTGTATTAACGAAGAAAACGGTTTGAAGAAACCTAGCGCTAAGAAAGTTCACATATGTCACTATCCTGGTTGTGATAAAGTTTACGGAAAAACCTCGCATCTTCAAGCGCATCTAAGATGGCATACCGGGGAAAGACCTTTCGTTTGTAATTGGTTGTTCTGCGGTAAAAGATTTACGAGATCGGACGAGCTACAAAGGCATCTTAGAACACATACTGGAGAAAAACGATTCGCATGTACGATATGTTCTAAAAGATTCATGAGATCCGATCATTTAACTAAACACGTCAAGACACATAAAAACGGTTCGGTCAGTCCGGGTAAGAAGAATGAAAAAGAAGTACCTAAAGACGACACTGAAATCAAATCGGATTCACAACCACAGTTCAAACTGCAACCGGTTTCCCAAACGCATTACGATACACAACTTTTACATCCCGCACCACCCTCGTATAACAATGGATTGTACTTGCATACTTACAACGAACAGTGATTTAAAAGATTATTTAATAGGGTCCAAAATGTATATAAAATATTGTATATATATGTGTGTATATATTAATTGAATTATTTTAATAAATGCCTTATTATTTATATTGAACTTTTGTTTTTTTTAGGGAGGGCTGGGGGTTCAAATTAACCAGTTGATTTCCCTTATGTAACGAGATTTTAATTTCTTTTCTCTAATATTTCTGAAAATATTTTTTAATTTCCTTAAAAACCAAAATTTCAAAAAACTGAACGAAAAAAGGATTCCTCGTATTAAATAAAATACATAGCACTGCATAATTTTGTTCATACATTCAGTGTAAACCAAAATTTACAATTTTTTGTTCAGCAAAGTTTTTAATAAATTTTTTACATGCGTCCATAAAATATTCTATAATCTATAACTGTACAATGATATAGAAAACCAGGAAAACTATATCTGCTGATCTTTACAATTATCACTTAAGAAGACAGTTTATTAGTGGAGAATTCCCTAGATTTAACTGTTCATTGACAACTTCATATTGTGGGTTTCTTAAGTGTCTTCTAATTCCAACTCTTCAAGGAAATCCAGTTCTTGTTTCTTATCACAAATATGTACTGTTTCGTCAACTTCTTCTTTTATAATTGCACATGAATTGTGATCCCATTTATGGCAACTAGAAAAGCTTAGCCATCCTTCTGTGGAACTTGAATAAAAGTCTCCGCAGTATAAGCAGTTAATGTCACTATCCTCGCCTTCTGCATCTGATTCTACTATTTTTTTTTAATTTCGATTTTTTAACCGCCTGTGGTTTGGTTTAATTAACGGCTATCTTTTTTTTCATTGTTTTCATCTTGATAACCTGCTTTTTTTGTTGAGCCAATTCTAGGCCCGTTAAAATTGCAGTTTTGTTCCTTTTTGTTGATACTCGTTTCTTGGACTGATTTACTTTAGACACCGTGTAGTGATCCCTTAAAAGACATTAAAGACAAAAGGACACTAACTTAGAAATAATATTTAAATTCAGGTTAATATTAATTATAGTATTTAGGGAGCATTGGTCGGCCATGGTCAATGTCATTTATCAAGGAAAGCTTGTTTTTGTTATTTTATAAACAGACGTGTACAGTTTATAGACGGAGGTCGGAAGTGTAGTGGTTTCCTCCATAATAATATGCCTTTATGGTAAACGTCGAGTATACGAGGGACCCTTACTAAGTAACCACCACAACTGCTAAAATCGCTTCGGGACTTACAAACTCAAAATTACTGTCACTTTCTTTGTACGATCTTGGTTGAATCTTAGACATCTCCTTCTTACTAGATGGTCCTAATTGAGGCTTGGGCGTCTTTTCTCTAACGGACAACCCTGGTTGAGCCTCGGGAGTCTTCTTTCTAATGGACTGTATAACTTGTTTGGCCCTGTCTTGTTGAAAGGGTTCTACTTGACTTTCAGATCCATTGGGATCAACTTCTATGTCAGTTGTAGCTGATGGCAAGAAAGCTGCTCTAGAAAAAATGGCCACACGTCGGTTGTTTTAAAATCATTTATTGCAATAACCGTTGTGGTTGATCTTAAATATGCTGCACTGTATAAGGAGGAAATTTGTTGTCCAGGATGTATTCTAAGCCATTTCCTAACTTCTTCGTTATAAAATACATTTAATATCTTCATAAATGCTAATACATAGTATTTCTACCCCATTTTCTCTAGATTTTTGTATGTGAAGAATGACCAACTAGCAGAAACAGAACAGGCGAATGTTTTGAAGCTCTCGAATAGTCGACATCTTCGGACTCGGAAGAAGAAGAGTCGTTTTTGATTTTTTTACTTGATTTCCGCTGTATAATGGTTTTTCATTCTTCCTTTTCTTTGGATTTGTAATTGACTCAACCCTTCTTTTCTTTTTCGTTTCAATATCTTTTCTATTTTGGATATACGTGGACGAAGATAGAACTCCTCCTAGATTGGCTCGAACTTTTCTCATACCTGGAGTAACATTAGGGACAGGCGAAATCTGGTCAAGGGTTTTTCCCGGTGTAATATCCGGCTCGTCCCTTTTGCGTTTTTTTTGGGTATTTGTTTGAGGAAGTCTGGTTTTTGGATGATTTTTTCCTGGTGCTGTACTCCTGAACATCCTGGTTGAGGATCAGGGACATGAATATTTTGTTCCACTATTTCGTTATCAGCAGTCTGATGAATGGGATCTCTTGTTTGCTTGAAGTAAAAATGCATAGTCCGGTATGATATCTGGGTTGAATGGTGATATCCCATTTTCTCTAGATTTTTGTATGTGAAGAATGACCAACTAGCAGAAACAGAACAGGCGAATGTTTTGAAGCTCTCGAATAGTCGACATCTTCGGACTCGGAAGAAGAAGAGTCGTTTTTGATTTTTTTACTTGATTTCCGCTGTATAATGGTTTTTCATTCTTCCTTTTCTTTGGATTTGTAATTGACTCAACCCTTCTTTTCTTTTTCGTTTCAATATCTTTTCTTTTTTGGATATACGTGGACGAAGATAGAACTCCTCCTAGATTGGCTCGAACTTTTCTCATACCTGGAGTAACATTAGGGACAGGCGAAATCTGGTCAAGGGTTTTTCCCGGTGTAATATCCGGCTCGTCCCTTTTGCGTTTTTTTTGGTTATTTGTTTGAGGGAGTCTGGTTTTTGGATGATTTTTTCCTGGTGCTGTACTCCTGAACATCCTGGTTGAGGATCAGGGACATGAATATTTTGTTCCACTATTTCGTTATCAGCAGTCTGATGAATGGGATCTCTTGTTTGCTTGAAGTAAAAATGCATAGTCCGGTATGATATCTGGGTTGAATGGTGATATCCCATTTTCTCTAGATTTTTGTATGTGAAGAATGACCAACTAGCAGAAACAGAACAGGCGAATGTTTTGAAGCTCTCGAATAGTCGACATCTTCGGACTCTGAAGAAGAAGAGTCGTTTTTGATTTTTTTTACTTGATTTCCGCTGTATAATGGTTTTTCATTCTTCCTTTTCTTTGGATTTGTAATTGACTCAACCCTTCTTTTCTTTTTCGTTTCAATATCTTTTCTTTTTTGGATATACGTGGACGAAGATAGAACTCCTCCTAGATTGGTTCGAACTTTTCTCATACCTGGAGTAACATTAGGGACAGACGAAATCTGGTCAAGGGTTTTTCCCGGTGTAATATCCGGCTCGTCCCTTTTGCGTTTTTTTTGGTTATTTGTTTGAGGGAGTCTGGTTTTTGGATGATTTTTTCCTAGTGCTGTACTCCTGAACATCCTGGTTGAGGATCAGGGACATGAATATTTTGTTCCACTATTTCGTTATCAGCAGTCTGATGAATGGGATCTCTTGTTTGCTTGAAGTAAAAATGCATAGTCCGGTATGATATCTGGATTGAATGGTGATATCCCTGTTGCTTTAAAAGCCGATACTGCATTGTTCACAGTTGCGGATTTTCCCCAAGCATCCCCCAGGAGTTTACCAAATTGCAGCCTATTGAGTTTTTTATTAGGATCATAAAAGTATCCCTTGAGGCTCTTAAAGAATGCTCGATCTAGGGGTTGAAGATAATGGGTGCAATGGGGAGGCAAACAAAATATTATTATGTCATTTCTGTCTGCAAATTCCAAGGCGTCGATATTGGTGGTATGAGAAGTGTGACCATCTAAGATCAGCAACACTTTTCCTGGTGGTTTGCGCGGGAAAAAGTGTTGTGTTAACCATTCATAAAATATTTTAGAGTTGACATACGCGGACTTTTCGGACATGCATATTTGAGATCGTGGAGGCATCCCTTCAGCCCATTCACTTTTTTTGTTCTTCCCTTTCAAAATACAATAAGGGGGCAAAAACACCCCCTCTGCATTTGCAACAAGCGATCACACTTATTGTTTCCACTTTTTCACCAGTGCTTACGGCTGGTACGCTTTTAGAACCCGTTACTGCAAGCACATGTTCAGCTCTAGTATTGAGTTGGAGTCCAGTTTCTTCGGTGTTAAAAAGGTGCTCAGGTTTGTCGAATAATTCATTTACGGTAAGAACATTCTCAAGTAATTCAAAGTATTTGAGCACAGTTTCCCTCGACATCCCTGTGGCTCTGGCTACAGAAGTGTTTTCTGCTTTACGAACGGTGATGTCTGGATTTCTTCGCAAGAATGACTGTAACCACACTCTGCCAGCTTTGCCTGAAAATAATAGAAATTTAGAAACATTAGCCTAATATCAAAACATTTTAGAAACTTCTTACCGTCCTTAAATTTATGTTTAATTCCGAGCTTCTCTGCAAGATTAAACGCCAGTCTTCGCACTTCTTGTCTTGTGGGGGCAAAGCCATGTTTCTGCAGTTTCTTAATATGTCTGGACAGCTTTTCTTCAGTAGATTTCCCCAAACAACTATCTGGGCCCAGCCGATCTGTTTTTTCTAAGTTATTCGTTGAAATTCTACGTTTTAATGTCGTTTTTGGAATATGAAACGAATGAGCCGCTTCATTTAAACTCATTTCACCGCATATAACAGCAGTTATTGCTTGTTGTAAATTATCCGTAGACCATGTAGCCCTTAAAGGTGTGTTTCGTTTTCTTGTGTACTTGTTCGGCATTTTTCTGAAACCATAAAACCTTATCCCATCTCTCCTCGCAAATGCTGGTCCATCTCTCCTAAAAGCGTAGGATAGATGGACCGGGCAACGAAACATTATAGACTCTTGTTTTGAGGTTATGTATGCACCAGAAAGCGCCTCTTACTACTACTAAGCACTAAATTAGGCCAAAAGAGTGAGTTAATTAAGGAACAAAATATTCTCAGCAAAATTTTTCGTGTCGCCAAAAACAATGGCCCCATGTAACTAACAGAAACAATGATAAACAACGCAACAAGTTGATTTAAAAAGCGCGACTGTGAACTACGGCTATGCCCACGTGACCAGATCGGACATTGTTGCCACGATCCAAAAAATTTCGCGAGCAGTCCGTCTCTCCTGCTGTGCCATTTCTCCTCGCTTTACCCTACATAGTAATTTGGAAATATTTGAGATATAATTTATAATATGTATTTCTTATATCATTATTGTTCTCTAGCTGTGCCGGACTTCAGTTTTATATAACTGTGACTTTTATATTTCAAAAAATATGTAACATATATGTATTCAATATGTTTTAGTGTTTGCTAGGGTGGGCTCATAATGAGTGTGGAAGCGCGAAAAAGACGAATATATTTGTGACTGATGCAAATAATATGTAGATGTATATAAGGTATTCCATATTTTCTCCACCTTCTCTAAAATGGGAATTCTGTAGTTTTTTTGTACCTAACTGGTTTTTTGAAAAACTGTTTAAGATAGGTAATTACACATTTGCTTTTACGTTTTGGTGTCTAATAGTCTAAAATACCTTTTCCCTAAATTTGGTATTCCGTATTTGCATCTCCTCCTCTACTAATAACTTACGCGCGGGACTTGTACCCTGTACCCCCTCTGGTTCCCCCACTGATGGTACTCTACGATATCTATGGGTAGTAAATCAGGATACTTTTCTCTGAATAAATGAATAACTTTATTTTTGGTTCTCGTCCTATCTCCGTAGCAAAACATTATTAAAATTTCAATATTGAGGGTTTCAAATAAGTATTTTTTAACAAAATTTCTTTTTCATAAAACGACAAACTAATAAATATCCTCGATTAATACGGCGCTACTCTACCTACTTGCTTTTATTTAACTTTTTTGTTTGACATCCACCTCGTTTAGTGAATATATTTTAAACAAGTCATAGAAATTTTATATTTGGTAGCTAGGTACGCACCCTTCAAGAATAGTAATAAAAAATTAGGATTGGTATTTGAAAAAATAGTGGATGAAATGATATTTCAAATTCGGAACATGCTGTATAACATTTATTTACATCAAACAGAGCGCAATTCAAAATACCAATCCGAGCATATTTCAAACAGAATATGGTCTTAGATTTTCTGAATTTAATCCAAGTTAGAAACTCGCACTGTATTTACTAACCCAAAAAAAGTGTAATAACGAGATCTAGGACATATATATTTTTAATGTTATATTTTATCGCTTAAAAAAACAATTTATGTCACTTAACTTTCCTACTCATGTATTTGTAGGGTGATCTTGAATAATTTGAAATCAGTTTTCTTAATTTCTAATATATCATATTATTTTACTAACACCCTGTATATTTCTATTTATAACAAAGATATAAATTTAAATTAAAATATTGGCTATGGATTTTCGTATTTGCGCTGTTGACTGGCGCCACCTGTCACGTTCGTATCGAAGTATCCGTTTGCTCGCGATCCGCAAGATGTCCGCTCGATCACCATAATTGAGGGTGCTATTAACTGGGCGGGTTTTACGGATGCATGGCCGCCCCAGCCAGAGGAGGGCAGCGAAGCAAAATAAAGACAAAAAACGCAAATTATAGTGAGATTTTATGTATGCGAGGTGGGGTAGTGAGGAAACCAGCACTCGTTGACGGCAGCAACTAGCCTTTCGAAAAATTAACTCAGTTTCAATCAAAACACATGAATGTATATGCGTAGGTAATTTATCCATCTATTGTTCCAACAACAAACTTAAACCACGGATTAGATTATAATATCCGATGCCTTCCTCATCGCGTGTGTTGTGTTGAATGTTAACAATCCTCTGCTGCGTTGTATTGAGAGATCTTCTTCTTTTTTTATTTTATTTAGTTTTGGCGGTTTTGTGAGTGTGTTTGTTGTTGTTGTTCGTGTCTACCTGTGCCTTTTCAACTGTCAAACTGGAGAGCAGGACTGATAGAGACAAGGGGCGAGGATCCCCCGAAATGCTTGCCGTAAGTTTTCATCTCTTATAAATAGTATTTAAATAAAAAAAAAACGGGATAGTGGCGAAATATTTCAATGGGAATCGTATAGTTGTCTCTCTCGTCTGCGCCAGCGCTTTGCGATGACCGTTAAAGCCTTTAGGGATGACAAATTTTTAATTATATAGACACAAAATATATTAACAGCTAATATTTGTATAGCTATGTTCGGATTTTAGATCATATTAAACCATTGTAAAATTTTTGATTATTTTCAATGATTTTTTGTTGAAAATTTTAAGTATATTACTTATATGAATTTTTATTTGGAAACATTCTCAAGCCTTGTAGACATTTCTGTCTATCACTAATTCATGGAAAAATAATATTTTGAACAAAATGTGTGGGAAAAAGTATCCTTACATAATTTTGAAACCTTTACACAGAACCTTTCCTGTCAAACGCCAAGCTACAGACATTAATTTAGCCTAATTTAGCTTTATTCAAAAGTTTCTCCAAAACTGATGCACAACAATTTTAACCAAATTTACCCGTCGCTTCTCTTATGTTGAACGTTTGTGACGGGTTTATAAGTAGTAAACAATTTAAAATTTAATACTGCAATCTTATACAGTGTACCAAGTTTGAGGTTAATTACATTACATTTCTGGTGAAATTATTGGCGCTCCTTCTTAGAGCTGTAGGATTTCATTTGTTGCGGTAATGCTATCTGATGTCTCTTTTTCGTCATAGTTTTATGTGTTTTACTTTTCTGCCAACCTATCTAATATGCGAGAAAAGTATTGGTTTACCCCAAAAAAAGTTGGAATTTTGTAATTTATTTTTGAGTTATTTTTACGTTTTCCATCAACTACGACACGAAAAAACGGTTTTTATAAAAAATAAACGGTTAAAAGGATTAAATATAATTTTTCCGCATATGTGGTCCTGAACAATATTCTATCATAAAATTGTTACTTGTATACATTACGGAGGATATATCGTGCTAACAAACCGAAATTTCTCCAAAAATAACCAAAAATTCAGTATTCCTGGATTTATAGGACCCGCTGTACTCGCTCTAGTCAACTGAAAATCAATAGGGTACATCTGTGAGACACCTTGAACAATATTCAATTATAAAATTGATCAATAGTATACTCTCTGGAGGTTGTATCGTGCTAACAAACTGAAAATTCTCCAAAAATGACAAAAATTTGGTACATCAAGTACCATAGCACCCGTTGTCCTGGCTTTAGTGAGCTGAATATCAATAGGGTTCATCTTTGAGACGATCTGAATAATATCCAATCATGAAATTGGTCATTTGTATATACTCCGGACAGTGTATCGTGCTATCAAACTGAAACTTCCCCAAAAAGGTCAAAAATATCGGACTTAAAGTACTGTAACACCTGTTGTATTGGCTTTGGTGAGCTGAAAATCAATAGGGTTCATCAGTGAGATGCCCTGGATAATATTCAATAATTAAATTGGTGACTTCTTGAACTCCGGATGCTGTATCGTGCTAACAAACTGAAATTTCTCAAAAAATGACAAAATGTCGTACTTCAAGTACCATAGCACCCGTTGTACTGGCTCTGGTGAACTGAAAATCAATAGGGATCATCTGTGACATGTCCTTAACAATATTCAATCATAAAATTGCTGACTTATTGCACTCCGAAGACTGTATCGTGCTAACAAGACATGTAAGGAAAAGTGGCCGACGACGACGAAGACATACATACAGGATTTTTTTTCTAAAAACCGTTTTTTCGTGTTCTTGTTGATGGAAAACGTAAAAATAACTCAAAATTTTTTTTCAAAATTCCAACTTTTTTTCGGGTAAACCAATAGCTTTAATCTTAAAAACAGTTTATTTTTGCCTTGTCTACAATTTCTCTCTACTTTTTCCTGTCCTGGCACAGTTTATTCCAGTTTCTAATTTCAAGAGTTCGATTCCTCAATTATTTGATTCCTCCATTTTTCTATTGGCCTTCCCCTTGGTCTTGTTGTTTGTGGGATCCATGCAGTGATTTTTCTTATTAGCTCCTTGAGGTTAATAGGTAGCGGTTTTTTTGAGATACATGCTTCAAAAACTCACATAACAGCGTCATTTGCAAAGAGAGCTAACTTATCTGATAGTAACTTTTGAATAAGAGTATATTTGGTTAAATCAGATATGGGCAACCTTTGCTTAGCTAAGGGCGTAATTTCGGGACTAAACCAAGCTGCGGGCGCCGTAGGAAAGGAATAAGTAGGTAGTGGTCATTGAAAAAGCGACAAAAATGTTTACACAAAAGAAAATTAATAAAAAAAGATGGAAAAATCAAATGAAAATGAATAAGATACTTGAGTTTGAAGCTGTGAAACAAGATGGTCAATATCAGTATTCATTAGGGGCAAAGTTGTCTAAATTAACATCTGAAAGGCGAGGACGATGCTTATTTTTATTAATTTTCATGATTGAAAAAAAACTGCTCAAATTTATAAGTGCTTACTTACGAATGTGCAAATTATTTTTCGTGGGAAAACTCTCAGATGTGTATACTTTTCTTCTGTAAGGTTTGATATGTAAAATTCGCTCAGTCCACATCATCAAAGAACCGCGCAGCTTTTGATGGGAAATTGGTTTTCAGTCAGAGTCTCTTTGAAACCAACTGGAAAATGCTTTCCAAGACGTCCCGATCAAAAGTCTACATGTTCGCAAAACCTTGCGCAAAAAACTGTTCTGTGCCATCAGTGAAATGATAGGAAAATCGATATACAAGGTGTTTTCTAAGTAATCTAAAATATTGTAGTGGGCGCTTCGTCACTCCATCTTAAGACGAAAAGTTCTTATAAACATGTGTGATAAGTTTTGTCGTTAATGAGATACAGGGTGTTGAATTGTTTGTAATAAATGAGCTTTGACTGTAAGTGAAATTTATTTTTCCTGTTGACGCTTTCGGTCTATAGATGTGATACGAAAGAACATGCTTATTCTAAGTGGCATTTGATATAATATTGTCAAATATTGTGTCAAACCTAAAAACCAACGCAAAAAACGAATAAGAAATTTTTATCATACGGATTTTTTGTGTTAATTTAACAAAGATACCTGCGTTTACTAATACTGATATGGCTAATATGCATTCATTGTATGGATTAGGGAATGAGTAACGAATCGCCCACTACAATACCTACTTTAGATTACTTAGGAAACACCCTGTATACATCGCATATCCATATAGGATCACCCTGTATTAAATAATTTTTTATGTCACTGAAAAGAACTTGAATAGTTAGGATAAAGACATGTAAGCGATTTTTCTTGATTTTCAACAATTGTTTGCTTACTACAGCCACCTGAATTTGAAATAATGTGGTATTCTACTAGCTGTAGTCCTTTGATAGTAACAAGAGATAGTATGTGTGATATGTCGATGAAATTGGCTCTTTGATAAGAGTTTTAAAATGCAATAATATATAGGGATTTTATTAAAAACTGTCATTCTAAATTCTATTTATATTTGAAATCGGGGTTTCAAAATTACAAACTTGAATAGGTACAAGATGCAAAATTATTTCAGTACTACCGAATTGTATGGAGAATTAGAATATCTGGGGATTTTTTGGAGATTTGTGGCATTCTATATAAAAAATGTTTAATTGTAGTTTTATTGAAAAGCTTTAATAAAAAAAATAAAAATGTAAAACTTAAACAGCTATTTCTAAAGACTTTGTAGGAAAAAAGTATTGGTGGTTCTATACAAAAGAAAGAAGCATTAAACTACTATAATATAAATTCACGATTTTATAGTGTACATCGTATTAATGTTGGGACTGAAATATACAGGGTGTCCCGGGACTAATGGGAAAAAAGTCAGGAGAGTATAATATGAGCCAAAATAATGTTAGTACTTCATATAAACTTTTACTATGCAGGCCCTCGTTTTCGAGTTATAGGCCTCCAAAGTTTTAATTTTGAATTTGGTTTTTATTTTTTGTACTAGTTATTTGATCTTTATAGAATTTACGGCAAAGCTATAATGTAAGTGTATGTTTATTTTGGTAAGGTAAACAGATTTACAGTAGTGCATTGAAGCCAGGGACGGACTACTCGCAATGGTTAGTGATGCAAAAATTTTGCAGGTATGGCACACCCTGTATGAAATTATCGAAATTCACTTCCCCACACATTAAGCTAACGAAAAGATACTCTTGTTGGAATTCGATAAAATAAGCCGTTTGGCTAATATTTACAGTTTTATTAATGCACTACGTACAAATCTACCTAACTAACTTATTAATACGATGTCCAGAATTTACTTGCTTTTAATCAAAATTACGAACACAACATTATTAAACCATTAAGAAAACCTCAAAAAACACAAGTTATAAAACATTAGACTAAAACTAATTCCTAAACAACAACAAAAACTAACGTTATTCTAATAAATGTTCAATATGAGCTCCTCCCACTTCCACGCACATTCTAAGTCTACGAAGGTTGTTTCTTTGCACTTGAAAGAGTAATCCCACACTATTTCTAATAACATTGCAGTGTAACACAATTATGTCTATTAAATCTTGCCTTGTTTGCACAGGTGTTGCGTATACCTCACTTTTGAGATAACCCTAGAGAAAGAAATCCATAGGATTAACGTCTCCTGATCGCGGTGGCCATTGAAAAGGGCCTCCACGACCAATCCATCTATTAGGAAGCCTTGTGTGTAAATGCTGTCGTACATCTAAACTGAAATGAGGAGGGGCCCCATCATGCATGAACCATAAAGTCCTACGAGTTTGTAGTAGCACATCATCAAACAGGTTCCATAACTCATTTTGCAAAAACTCCAAATATCTCTGACCGGTCAAAGTACCGTCAATAAAGTATGGCTGTATCAAATGATTGCCAACTATTCCTGCCAAACATTAACCATGAATCTATGCTGGATCCTAGTTTGGATAATGCCATGTGGATTCACATCATCCCATAAATGCATATTATGAGAATTTATGATTCCATCTCTGGTGAAACCCGGTTCGTTCGTAAAGAGAACGTTACTAATAAATGTGTTGTCTGCTTGTTGTTGTCGCAGAATCCACTGGCTATACTCAAGTCGAGCAGGATAATCAGCCACTGTCATACGGTGTACTTTTTTCATGTGAAAAGGATATAACAGCTGTTCTTTTAGGACGCGATGAACAACTGATTTCGAGACGTTATGTTCTCTTGATAATTTTCTAAAACTCGATGGTTCATTATCAACTGCATTCAACAAGTCTTGTTCAACTGCCACAGTACGTATGCTTCGTACTGGACCTCCTCCAGCTTTTTCTGGCGAAAATCTTCCTAAAATTTAAAATTTTGTTTTGTATACATGGAAAATCACATTTACTTATTCATACCTGTTTCTCGTAACCTGAGATCAATACGCCCAAACATTCGTCTGTCTGGCAATGCTCTGTTTGCAAAATGTTCTTCATAAAGCCTTTTGGCCTCTAAACAGTTTCGAGAAGCCAGTCCATACATTAGATGTTTATCTGCGTACTCAATAAAAGCGAATTCTGCTATTGTAACTGTTAAATTAAGGACTTATGAATTATTGACAAGTACTGACTACGAACTATTCTACACAACGTTTGACAACTAATCCTATGGTAACTAGATAAACGGTAAAAACACTTTAAAAAGTTTTTACCAACTTTCCAATTAATAAGTCGTTAATGTTTTTCATCTTCTGCTATCGTTAAATTGATTTTTTGTAGTACTCTAGGTAAATTTTGGACTTCTATTAAAAGTTAGTTTTACCTCGTTGTGTACTTATAAAAATGGTGAATGCGTAAACTGGTACGTAGTGCATTAATAAAACTGTAAATATTAGCCAAACGGCTTATTTTATCGAATTGCAACAAGAGTACCTTTTCGTTAGCTTAATGTGTGGGGAAGTGAATTTCGATAATTTCATACAGGGTGTGCCGTACCTGCAAAATTTTTGGATCACTAACCATAGCGACTAGTCCGTCCCTGGCTTCAATGCACTACTGTAAATCTGTTTACCTTACCAAAATAAACGTACACATACATTATAGCTTTGTCGTAAATTTTATAAAGATCAAATAACTAGTACAAAAAATACAAATAAAAACCAAATTCAAAATTAAAACTTTGGAGGCCTATAACTCGAAAACGAGGGCCTGCATAGTAAAAGTTTATATGAAGTACTAACATTATTTTAGCTCAGATTATACGCTCCTGACTTTTTTCCCATTAGTCCCGGGACACCCTGTATATCACTCGGGGATCACCTTCACTGTTAATAACTATATCCAATAATCTTCTCGATGGGTAATGAAGATCATCCTCTTACCTTGTATAATTCAGAAATCAGATGATTGAGGGCACATGAGCGCAAGTTCCCACTGTTCTCGCACCAACAAGTGCAATCAATGTAGCCAATCCACAACTGATGAGTTACTGCATTTCTATATCGAGAATGGAATTTTTCCCTCAATAACCCTAGTCGATGTAACTGGTCAAGATGAAATTCTGCTTGACTATCTTCACCGATGTTGCGTTGTATAAGATGGAGCTAGTCTTACTTGATAGCTGCCATATGTGAAATCTCTCAAAGCGCGTAAATCTAGTTATCAGATCATCTGATAAGAGTATCCATTGACTTCGTCTTCTTTGTAACCGTTATTGATCCACTAGAGCTGAAACAGCATTCGCTTCGTGAGATTTCCGAAGCAGTTTTCTAGCTCCCTCTTCTGTAACATCTAGTATGAATAGGGGTAAGTGGTATTTATTTATAATTGCTCCAGTGATTACAAGAAAGTCTCGAATGTTCCAAACATTTATATGTGCGTTAAACAGTTGTGAACGTAGATTTCAAATTCCCATTCCGATCCTCGACAACCCACCCCGATTTTGTCACAAGCCTTGCATCATTAACATCCTCTATTTCAAATTGTTTATGCCGGCGTTGGAGGACTGAATGCATTTTGATATTAATCCTAAGCATTTGGAGAATTGGTATAGCATTACAGTATCCTCTGTCTATAATAAATATATCTTCATCTTGAAACCAATTACGCATGCCTTCAACATCTCGTTCAAACTCGTGTAATAGAATTTTTGCATCATTGTTCTGAGCATTGGAATTATAGCGACCAATAATATTCAAAATATAAACATCGGTTGCGACATACATCGATGGTTTTATTAAATGCCCTTGAATCAACTATAAGACTGAAGAAGCACGCTACAGCAGGGGCTTTGCTCAATACCTAAATAGGTGCAATCATTGAAATTGGTCTTATATGCCTGTTAATATGCTCATCTCGACCATCCAATATTTCACGAACAAATCGTCCTATTAACGACTGATACCCACCTCATACTGGTTTGGTGTGATGGATAATTGAAGATGGGTGCCACTAGTTCATCACTGGACGAATTCCAGGACGATCGTTTTTTGAAATATAACTCAATTTTTCAATGACAGGTATTGGATTACAACCGTCTTTGTCGGTTATAGTTTTGAATATTGATCTTCGGATCTAATGCGAAACATTCTTTCACTAATATACGACTTGAACAGTAAGTTGTATTGTTGTGGGAGAAGTTGTTTAAGCTTGTGTTCGAGTCCTTAGTGCCAGACTTTGTCGAATGCCTGGGCTACGTCCAAGGACATTGCTGAACATATCTTATTTTCTTCTAGTCGATCAGTAAGTCTATGCACTTTATCTATTCTAAACCCAAACCGATGTATGGGAATCATGCATTTGGCTTCAAAATAATGGGTTTGAGCTTTTTTAAAATTTCTTGATATAATGGATAGTAATGATGACACCTCGTTGACAGGTTTCCCAGGTTTCAGAATCAAGATGACCTCTGCTATTCTCCAGGTAGGTACATGTTTTATTAAACAATTAAATAAGTGATTTTCTTGATAACCTTCCCTTATTTGAATGTCAGCAGATATGGATCCAGCAGGATGGTGACCCACGTCACAATAGATTAGATGTACGCCAATACATTGAAAATGTTTTCAATTGAAGAGTTTTTAATCGTTTTTTGGAAATTTCTTGTCCTTCTTGGTCTCCAGATTTAATCCCACTCGATTTTTCCTTGTGGGGTTACTTAAAGCTAAAGGTTTCATTTTGTAATCGAACAGTTATATGTATGATCAGAGATGGAGGATATGTGAAGCCATTAGTAAATTGAGGATCGAGATTGTTAATTAGTATTTATTATAACAAAACAATGTGCAAACTTACATATTGAAAATATTTTTTAATGTAAATAAACAATGTCGAATATTTGAAAGTTAATTTTAATTCTAAACATATTTTTTTATATAATAATTTTCGATATAGTCAAAAATAAAGATACTTTACTCTTGAGCAAAATTAACATTTTTTGACCAACCTCGTATACGACATCTAAATTTTGATATCTGATGATTGCATTGTAGGTTTTGGACGATGCAGAACTTTTTATAAAGAATAACTTTTTTTCGAAAACTTATTAATAAAAAAGTTTCCCATATGCCGCACACTGTATATTCTTGCAACACATTTTTCATTTAATGTGCTCGAACAATGTAAAGAAAATTATGGCAGCACTTTGAGCATTTGTGGCGGCACTAGTGAAACCAAAAATGTTCATACCAAACACGATATTCATTTGCGATTATTTTCAGTGCAGCTTATCTTGGCAAATTGTAGAAGCTCCCCCCTTTTCTGAATTATTACTAGTGTTACGCTCCCTAGCGGCCATGCTACGAACTTGTGAATATTTTCCAGAGGTTTCTCTTTGTCACATTTATTGTAAATATTTTTTTCCCAAATCTATACGGTGAACGGTTCCTGAGATACAGCCACGCTTACTTCGCTCAGTTGGCCACCCTGTACAAATTTTTCCCTTAGGTTGTACGACAAATAATTTCTGAGATACAGTATTGTTTTCTTTTTAATCTATTTTTGAAATAAATACAATTTAGTTTTTGCATTAAACTCTCCATCACTGTATTTTTCTAAAATAGCAGTATTTTCATGAATTTATAATAAATACAATGAAAGTAATAATCAATGTTGATTAATATAAATCTAATTTTTCTAAAACTATTCTTTTTAAAATATGTATATTAGTAGTACAGTACCGTAAAAAAATGTTAAATTACATGTAATTTCCTCTAACAGTCATAAATAATTATCCACGTTGATGATAATTTGTTTTTTTTATACTACGATTGCTTGTGTATAATATAAATATCCATGTCTATTAAAAAAATTACATCTTATTTAACTAAAAAGCTCTATTATTATTTACGTATTGTGATTTCGGCGATATTATTATTAATAAAAAAGGAAATAACAGTTTTATTAACTATATTATTTTCTCAAGATAAATGGTTGAATTAGATTCCGATATAATGCAACATACTGTAGAATGGTTACCACGATGGTGGAAAACAATAATATTATAAGCTGAATTCACGGAACAGTGAATAATAATAAAACAATAAAAAAATCATGAAATAGTGGTGAGTTACCTAACTGGGCATATTAAAAAACAAGAAATATCCAGAAATGAATTCTATGCTGAGTTACGTAACTGAGCACGTTAACAGGTTTTTGTGAAGGAAAATCGCAAATGGTGATTTATTTAAAATTTTTAAATGGGTGATTGGAAATTAGTAAAATTTTAGCCGATTTTTAGAAGTCCGCCACAACATATTTTCAGTTTTTTGATGTCTTTCGAAATTTTTGAAGTCTTTTAAAGTTTTTCAAAGTACACAACGAAACATTGAGGCCCCCCTTTAAAGATGTTTTAAACTTTTTTGGACGTCTTTTAGAGTTCTTCACAACCCTTTCAAAGTCTTTTAAATTTTAAAGTATTTCCAAGTTTTTTCAAGTCTTTTAAAATGATTTGAAGTAATTCCAAGTTTTTTGAAATCTCTTGTAGTTTTTTGCAGTCTTTTGAAGTATTTCAAAGTTATTTGAAGTGTTTTGGAGTCTTTAAAAGTCCTTCAAAATGTCTTAAAGTCGTTTGGAGTCCTCTAAAATATTTTGATTTCTTCGAAACTCATATTTTGAAGTTTCCTCAAGTCTCTTAGAGCCTTCTGAAGTCTTTTAAAGTTTCTTGACGTCATTATAAGTTTTCTGATGTATTATGAGATCAAATTTTTGAGTCTCTTGAAGTTTTTTTGAAGTCTTCTCAAGTCTTTAGCAGTATTTTAAGTCATTTGGAGTCTTTAGAAATCTTTCCAAGTTGTTTGGAGACCTCCAAAATTAAAATTTTTTGATATCTTAAACACTCATATTTTGAAGTCTTCTCAAGTCTCTTAGAGCTGTCTGAAGTCTTTTAGAGTCTTTTGAAGTTTCCTGACGTCATTTGAAGTCATTAAAAGTTTTCTGATGTATTTTGAGATCAAATTTTGAAGTTTACGCGAAGTCTTCTCAAGTCTATTAAAGTCATTTAAGTCTTTTGGAGTATTTTGAAATCTTTCGAAATATCTTGAAGTTGTTTGGAGTTTTCCGAAATCTTTTGATATCTTCGAAACTCATATTTTGAAGTCTTCTCAAGTCTCTCAGAGCCTTTTGAAGTCTTTTAGAGTCTTTTTAACGTTTTTTGAAGTCATTAAAAGTTTTCTGATGTACTCTGAGATCATATTTCGAAGTCTTCTCAAGTGTTTTGAAGTGTTTTGGGGTCTTTAGAAATCTCTTGAAGTATCTTCAAGCCTTATGGAGTTTTTAAAACACTTTTGGCATCGTCGGAATTTATATTTTAAAGTCTAAAGTACCTTAGAGTCTTCTGAAGTCTTTTAGAGTATTTTTAAATTACTTGACGTCGTCTGAAGTAATTAAAAGTTTTATGATGTATTCTAAGATCAAATTTTGAAGTCTTCTCAAGTTTTTAAAAATCTTTTGAATTCTTTTGGAGACTATTCAAGTGTTTTGAAGCCTTTTGGAACCCTTTAAAGTCTTTCGATATTCTCTGGATTCATATTTGAAATACGTCTTTTGAGTCATTTAAATCTTTTTGAAGAATTTTGAACTCTTTTGGAGCCTTTAGAAGTCTTTTGAAATATCCTGAAATCTTTTGGAGTCCTTTAAAGAAAGTCTTTATATCATCTGAATTCTATTCTCTTAGAGCCATTTGAAGTCTTTTAGTGTTCTTTGATGTCTCTTGATATCATATTTTGAAATTTATTGAAGTTTTTACAAATATTTTAAGTCCTCTGAAGTATTTTGGAGTCCTATAAAGTGTTTTGATATCTTCGGAATTCATATTTTGAAGTTTTCTCAAGTCTCTTAGAGCTTTCTGAACTATTTTACAGACTTTTGAAGTTTATTGATGTCGTTTGAAGTCATTAAAAGTTTTTTTTATGTATTCTGAGATCAGATTTAGAGGTTTTTTGAAGTTTTAAAAAACTTTTGGAGTCTTTAGAAGTCTTTCGAAATATTCTGAAGTCTTTTGTAGTTCTGTAAAGTCTTTATCATCTGAATTCTAGTTTAAAGCCTTCTCTTCGACCCATTTGAAGTATTTTAGAGTCCTTTAATGTCTCTTGATTTCATATCTTGAAATCTATTGAAGTTTTTTGAAGTCATCACAACTATTTTAAGTCTTTTGAAGGATTTTTGAGTCTTTAGAAATCTTTCGAAATCTTTTCAAGCCTTTTGGAGTCCTTTTTTTGGGGTGGATCAATCCGCGTTTTCCTCTTTAGAGTTTCTCTGTCAATGTTCTCCATAGTTTCCTATCCTAAACATTGTCCTTCCATCCTCCAATTCCGGCTCTTGTCATATCTTCCTTCACCTGTTCCAGCCATTTTATTCTAGGTCTACCCCTTCGTTTTCTTCCCCCAGGATCCCATTGTGTCATTTGCAGTGTTATTTCTTGTTCTTCTGCTCTATATATGTGTCCCAGCCATTTCATTCTTTGCCTCTTTATTTTCCTTACTATGTCCTCTCCTTCCAGTTCTTGTTCTATTTCATAGTTCATTCTTTGTCTGTACTCATTATCTCTCATTTTGATTGGTCCTAGTATTATCCTCATTATCTTTCTTTCTATTATTCTCAAGTCTTCTTCATCCTTTTTAGTCAGTGTCATTGTTTCAGCAGCATACAGCAGGACGGGTCTTATTAGCACTTTATAAATATTGATTTTGTTTTGTCTCGAGAGTAATTTGCTTTAGAAAAGTGTTTATTTGCATGGTAAGCTCTATTTGAATACTTCTCGAGTCTCTCAGAGACTTTTGAAGTCTCGTAGAGTTTCTTGACGACTTTCAAAGCTTTTTGATAAATTCTGAGATCATATTTTGAATTATTTTGAAGCCTTCTCCATGTTTTTGAGGTATTATGAACTTTTTTGTAGCCTATAGAAGTCTTTCGAAATATCTTGAAGTTTTTTGGAGTCCTTCAAGGTCTTTTTTTATAATTCGCGTATAAAAGACACTCCATTATAACATTGTTTACAGTGTCACAATGAAGCTCTTTGAACACTGTTATAGTAATTTTTAGTGTACAATTGGTTATATTTTTATTTGACATTTGACTTTAACATTGACACAAATTATAAATAAAATGGTCTAGCGTTGTTTTAGCTAGCAAATTATTATATTAAAGGTAAATTAGAATGATTTATATTTTAAAAATATTACGCTAACGTTTATTTACCAATGATTTGTCAATTGTTTATTTTTATATTGTATAGAATCAATATATAAGTATACAAAACGTTCGATTTTTGGGATAAATGACCAGATATGTATGTGAAGATGTATTAGGTAATGAAATAATTCAGTTCATGATATAATATAAATAGATCGCAAGAGCATATACGAAGAAGCTCTTTTTTAAAGAAATAATCATCTTCTTTTTGCTTAAATGAAAGTTTGTTTACAATTTACACAATTATTCGGTTATCATATGTCAAAAGTCAGAAGTGCTGAATAAAGCCATCTGTGATCTGACCAATTAGGAATCTACAGAATTGCCTACAGAGTTTAAAAACAGGGATTATATGAAATTCTATTTTATTTAAATAATTAAATGAATGCGAATTATAAAAAATATTGTGTAAAACTTGTGCCACAATGACTTTCTGTAGTACTCGTGATTTCACTTCACTCGTACTACAAAACGAGTTATTGTGACACTTGTTTTACAAATAACTATAATATCTTCTGAATTCATATTTTAAAATCTTCTTAAATCTTTTAAAGCCATTTAAACTCTTTTAGGGTCGTTTGAATCTTTTAAAGTCTTCTATAGTCCGTTTTTAAAAGGCATGGAGTAATAAAAGCTCATTAGGTATGCAAAACCGATACAGGGTGTATAATAAAATATCTCCGAAGTTTATCTAATTTTGTACTAAAATTTCTCATTTGTTACGAATTTCAGGTAGACACCCCGTAACTCTGTATTCGGTTGGGTCGCCTATTGTATCGAAAGGGTCGCTCTATTGTATTTGAATGAACAAATAACCAATTTAATCCTCAGAGGCGTGCAATCAGGACAAAACAAACTTGGTAAATGAATATGAAGGCACTATGAAATGATAATTACGAAAACTATTCAAAAGAGTTCACAATATCGATTCAATAAAAACACATTTTTTTGTGTTCCTATGAATAAACAATGAACATAAAATATTATATAAAAAATAGCAAATTTTTTTGCAGTAGGTATCAACTTTACTACTAATATACCGTTTACAATAGGAGAGGAAAAAAGAAAAATACAGGAATAAAGTACGAATTAATGTAATATTTATAAAAAAAAGTCTAACAAATAATAGTAATAACTAACACAAAAACTAGTCTATATATCAGAATCAGACGATTCCATTATTAACATTGATTATAAATGGTTCAATTATGTGTTCACTTATATGATCCATTTCCCACATATTTAGTTCTTCTTGTATCACGTGTACAACACATTTCTTCCAGTTTTCTTTGGTTACGTTACCTAACGCGTCTTCGAATAAAACTTTTACGTCACTCATTTTGAATGTCGTATTCTTTCTTGAAACTTCCCCTTTCACTTGGGCCCATATTAATTATATGGGATTGAGTTGACAGTGATAAGGAGGAAGCCTCAGCACCGTTATACAACGCGCTTTTGCCATTTGATCTACAACGTATCTACTATATTTGTGTTTATGTGAATTGGCCAGTTGCAAGAGCTCATTTTTCAGCGGGTTATCTGGGCATTCAATATTTTTCGAGGTTAGCCAATCGTGGATATCTTGTTTACGCCATGCAGTTGAAGGTAATTTCTCCACAAACCTGGAGTGATAACTTGCGTTATCCATAACAATGACTGAGCCCGTTGGAATTAGATCTAACATTTGTGAGAAATATTTTTCGAAAACGTCTGCATCCATATCTTCATGATAATCTCCGGTTTGCTTCGACTCAAAGCACAACAATCCACCTTTAACAAAACCTTCGGCACTTCCGATATGAGTAATGATGAGTCGACGTCCTTTTCCTGCTGGTGGATTGAGGCCTGTTGACCACCCTTCAAGAGCTGCCTGCCTCCGACTTTTGACATTCGTGTCTTGCCAAAACATTGAAACAGTATGACCTTCATTTAACCAAGTCTCATCCAAATAATAAATTCGTTTTTGATCTAGTCGTGCTTTCCGAATATTGCGCAAATAACTCCTCCTCCAAATGACAATGTCGTCTCTATCAATCAACATTGCGTTCCCATAATTTTTTTTATATTCAAATCCAAGTTCCTTCAAAATTTTCCATAATGTACTTCGAGACATTTTCGGAAAATCTGAATCTTCTTGAACCGAAGCCATAATTTTGGAGAGAGTTGGGATCTCTTTTCTAAAGAAAAAAGCATGCACCTTACTCCTTATTCCATTCTTCAAGTCGTCATCCATTTCAAGTTTGAGTCGGCCTGGGGACTTTGCTGGAGCTGTGATGTTTCCATTTTTTTTCTCCTTCATTAAATTATAAATTGTTGTTTTTGAAACACCCATCATTGTTGCAGTAATCTCCACAGTTTCATCAACACTTCCTGTCAAATTCATGATTTTTCTTCTAATTTCTTCGTTCTTCAACGAGGAATAGCAATTTAATATCAGATTTTTTTCGTTCAGTGACAATGGGCCAACTTTAGGTCGCTTAGATGGTGATAAATCTTCCATATCTGGTCGAATTTGGTTGGAACACTATATAGTTGGAAGGTGTAGTTAGGTGTTTGTCTCGTGTGATGAGAAGAGAACTTGTATAGATGAACAAAAATAAACACCAGTTAACAATAACGGTAAAAAATAATAACAAATAACAGTAATAATAGGGAAATCAATCAACACAGCAGTTTCTCCAGAACAGATGAACTGTAAATTGAAAATATTCAACCTTTCCGCTACTTTTATAGTTGAAAAGTTCTAGTAAGTACATTGTATTATGGGGGCATTTTCTTAGAACTGAAAAGACTATATTTCACAATAATAGAACCATTTTTGAGCTACCTGTTTGTAAAGTTTCTTCAATTACCTGCTAATTGGGTGAAATAATCGGCAAATGGGGTTGGATTGGATATATAGGTATATGTATTTGTATAAAATTTTTATTAACATTTATTTTATTATTTATTGTATGTAGGATTATAACTACCTGGAGCTTAGTGGAGGGACTCGTCTACGCCCTTTTATACATAATAATAAATTTTCTGGAAAATTGATGTCATTGATATAATCCACAGTTTATTATATTATTGATAATTTGAAATTTCATTTTAAATGATATTACAAAACGGTTATTTTCGGAAATGAGATAATTTTAGAAGCCTTAACTCTTTTTAAATGACTAAATGTGGTAGACTAAATGTGGTACGCCTATGGTTCCGGCCAAAATGAGTGATTTATTACTCCATACCTTTTAAAAACGGAGTATAAAGACTATTGATGTCTTCTGATTTCATATTTTGAAATCTATTAAAGCTTTTTGAAGTCTTTTAAAATCTTTTGAAAACTTTTAAAATATTTTGATGTCTTCTGAGATCATATTTTAAAGTCTTTTCAACTTTTTTGAAATATTCTCTCAAGTATTTTGACGTATTTTAAAGTCTTTTGAAATATCTTGAAGCGTTTTGGTGTCCTTTAACTACAGTTTATTCAATTTTACGCAGTCTAATTTGTAATTTACCCCCGTATGCTTCGTTTACTATCACCCCTCGTACTAAGTGATACGTCAAACATCTCCCTTCTGAATATAAATAATACGCTGTTGGGCTATCGCGTATCGAACAGCGGGACTTCGCTACCGCGGAGCTCGCCTATTATCAGTTAGAACTGGCGCACTCGATCATGTTTATTGGATTAATGAGAGATGCTCGATTGTTACCCAATGTCGACCGCACTCGTGTCTGCACAAGATGTGGCTATTTTGATTTGTCGAAACGTCCGAAACGTTTGATATCAACCGAGTGCTTATTTTGATTGATTGTCAATGAAGAATCTTTCGATGAGTAAATTAATCGACAGCGTTACTCTATCTGGTTTGAATTTATCACCACGTGTATTGGCCACGGCATTCTAACACCATAAAGTGAGTGATATTTTACATTGATTCAATTATTATGTAGACAGAAAGAATATGACTGGGAGAGGAGGAACAGAAATAAAAGAAAAAGAAACCGATTTTCCATAACCCCAAATAAGCTTCTTTTAATCTTCTTAGGAAAGTTAATAAAGCACAAACTTTAATATTACTGAAGTTATAAGTTGATAACACTGTCAATACTTGTTAACATCTTACCAGTGGTCTTATTTTTGTCTAACGCATGATCTAAATTCTTTACTTCGTTTACTCGTGTTTAAGAGTCTAAAAAACAAAGAGCTTAGTCTCTATGACATATTTAAAAAAATCCAGCTTACCGAGAATATCCTTCAAACTTTAATTGAAAATTTATAAATTCATTTTATTAGGTACTGAGAAATCTTTTTACTATTTTCACATCATTTTCACAAAAAATTATTCACTGCTGTATATATATTTATAAGTATTTGAATGAAAAAGAACTTCCTTTATAATATGACTTCCATTACAATATATATCGATACTTCTTTTTTTAAATCTATTTCCTTAAAACGCACGTTCGAAGCTATAAAAAAAGAATTGTGTTTCCATTAGGAAAGCGTTCGCTCTCTTCGATGTGTTTAGTATTCAGTAGCCCTTCTTCCCGGTCAGCGTAATTCCAGAATCTGGAAATCATCTGAAAATCGAGCTCAATGATTCGGAACACTCTCCTCAACCGGATAAAAGACTTTGATTCAGCACTTTTGAAACGATTTTTGTTGCATTGAAGTGTAAATATTATCAACTTCAACAATAAAAATGATATAAATTACTTTATTACTTGTTACTATGTTAATTGAAAATTTGGATAATAAATTATGGCAAATTTTCGTATATTATTATAAAATAAACGGTTTTAAGGATTAAAACTAACTTTTCCGCATCTGTGGCCCTGAACAATATTCTATCATAAAATTGTTACTTGTATACACTTCGGGGGATGTATCGTGCTAACAAACCGAAACTTCTCCAAAAATAACCAAAAATTCAGTATATCTGGATTTATAGGACCCGCTGTACTCGCTCCAGTCAACTGAAAATCAATAGGGTACATCTGTGAGACACCTTGTACAATACTCAATCATAAAAGTGATCAATCGTATATTCTCTGGATGCTGTATCGTGCTAACAAACTGAAACTTCTTCAAAAATGACAAAAATATCGTACTTAAAGTACTGTATCACTAGTTGTATTGGCTCCGGTGAGCTGAAAATCAATAGGGTTCATCAGTTAGAAGCCCAGAAAAATATTCAATCATAAAATTGGTGACTTGTTGAACTTCGCAGGCTGTATCGTGCTAACAAACTGAAATTTATCAAGTACCATAACAACCGTTGTACTGACTCTGGTGAACTGAAAATCAATAGGGATTATCTGTGACATGTCCTTAACAATATTCAATCATAAAATTGCTGACTTATTGCACTCCGGAGGCTGTATCGTGCTAACAAGACATGCAAGGAAAAGTGGCCGACGACAACGACGACGACGACATACACACAGAATTTTTTTCTAAAAACCGTTTTTTCGTGTTGTTGTTGATGGAGAACGTAAAAATAACGCAACAAAATTTTTCAAAATTCCAACTTTTTTTGGGGTAAACTTTTCTCGCATATAGAAAGGTTGGGCGGAAAAGTAATACACTGTAGAATAACTATATTATCGAAAAATTTACAATATTAATTTGTAATATGCACTCATTGGCAAAATAATCAATACATTCAAAAACATGATGAAATTTGTTTATTAATAAAATTATTATTACTTTTCCGCCCAACTTTTCTATATGCGAGAAAAGTATTGGTTTACCCCAAAAAAAGTTGGAATTTTGAAAAAAAATTTTGAGTTATTTTCACGTTTTACATCAACAACAACACGAAGAAACGGTTTTTAGAAAAAAAATCCTGTGTGTATGTCGTCGTCGTCGTCGTCGTTGTCGTCGGCCACTTTTCCTTACATGTCTTGTTAGCACGATACAGTCTCCGGAGTGCAATAAGTCACCAATTTTATGATTGAATATTGTTAAGGACATGTCACAGATGAACCCTATGGATTTTCAGTTTACCAGAGTCAGTACAACGGTTGTTATGGTACTTGAAGTACGACATTTTGTAATTTTTTGAGAAATTTCAGTTTGTTAGCACGATACAGCCTGCGCAGTTCAACAAGTCACCAATTTTATAATTGAATATTTTTCAGGGCTTCTCACTGATGAACCCTATTGATTTTCAGCTCACCGGAGCCCATACAACTAGTGATACAGTACTTTAAGTACGATATTTTTGTCATTTTTGAAGAAGTTTCACTTTGTTAGCACGATACAGCCTCCGGAGTATATACAAGTGACTAATTTTATGATTGGATATTATTCAGAGCGTCTCAAGGATGAACTCTATTGATATTCAACTCAGTAAAGCCAGTACAACGGGTGCTATGGTACTTGAGGTACCAAATTTTCGTCATTTTTGGAGAATTTTCAGTTGGTTAGCACGATACAGCCTCCAGAGAGTATACGTGTGATCAATTTTAGGATTGAATATTGTTCAAGGTGTCTCACAGGTGTACCTTATTGATTTTTAGTTGACTAGAGCGAGTACAGCGGGTCCTCTAAATCCAGATATACAAAATTTTAGGTTATTTTTGGAGAAATTTCGGTTTGTTAGCACGATACATCCCTCGAACTGTATACAAGTAACAATTTTATGATAGAACATTGTTCAGGGCCACAGATGCGGAAAAGTTAGTTCTAATCCGTAAAACCGTCTATTTTAAATTCGATTTGATAATTTTGTTCCACATTGTAGGTAAATTTATATAAAATCTAGCCCACATTTTGAATTTCAAGAAAATTGAATATACCGGGAGGTCTCTCTGCTGTATGTATAAAAGTGGCCAAGAGAAATCGTTGGAAATAATTTTCTTAGTTTCTAGCTTAACCACCACTAGTGGGCGTAGCCTGTGAAGAAAAATTTAAAAACCAGTTTTTTGTGAAATATGCCCAATTATACCAAGTATTAAATAAGTAAACTAGAAAGTGGCTTAAATTTCGCACAAATTTGTTTGAGTACTTTGGTTTGTGTATTGTTGTGGATTAAATGATACACGAGTATTAGATGGACTGCTGGTATATTTAAGTAATTAAATACTAACAATAACTTCGTAATGATATACCGACCCGACTTCCAAGCTCAAACTCACCAACTGTCACTTGCAAATCGGTGCAGTGTAGTACTGGGTAATAGCAACGTTGCCAGACATAACAATATAATGATGCTGACATAACATCCTTCCCTTTATCAAATGATTCGTTAACTAATATGTAATGTAAAAACTTAATTTTAATAAATGATGTAATCATTTAGGTAAGAAGGTTTCTTAATGTTTCTCACTGGCCGTGAAGGAGTATTACTACACTTGGGAATCCCTTCCTCATTGGCACTATTATAACTATCACCCTTTATCTCCTCCTCACTTATTTTGGAATTTTTATAGTTATCAGAGGCAATTTTTTCATCAAAGTTACAATCGGACTTATTACTAGAGGTACTAGATTCGGTTGACAAGGTTGGAGTGACTGAGGTGATAGGAATGGGGCTGTTATCGGGAGTGCTGTAGTGATCCCTAAAGGACAGTAACGGCAAAATGACATTAGCTTAGAAATAAGATTTAAATTTAGGTTAATATTAATTATAGTATTTAGCGAGCATTGATCTGATACGGGCAATGCCAGTCACGTTCTTGTTAATGTATAAACAAACACGTATAACTTATAGACGGAGGTCAGGAATGTAGTAAAACATAACTACACTTCCTATAAAATGAGAGTGAACGAACCAGGGATTCATTATTGTTATTAATACTTTGACTAAGTCGATTGATATTTATATTTGTGTATTTTAACGTATTAAACTCGACCCAGTGATTTTATAAATGTGATGTTATTTATTCTATTACCGAATCCAGGTTGCTAGGTAAGTGGTTTCCTCAATGATAATATGCCTTTACGGTAAACGTCGAGTATACGAGGGACACTTACTAAGTAACCACCACATGGCGATCTTGCAAACTAAATGGAAATGGTAATTGTATAATGGAAATGGTAAAATTGATAATAAAATGGTAATCGCCACCACATGGCGACCCTGCCAGCAAAATTGATGCTGAGAGTATTTGGCTGGTATTAAATGCCAGCGATTTCGTTGAGTATCCACTAAATAAGATCTAGGCTATTGTAAGATTTTTATAACCTTACCATATAACTTTAGATCTGTCACACAAACCTTGTCATTGACCGCAAGATCCTATAACGGCCTAGTTCTATGTCTTAAATTGTAGTTTTGCGTTAATTTTTTTTTATAATTTTTTTCTATTTTTAGGACTGGACTTGTGTCTATGTTTTTGTTTAAAAGTTTTGGCAAAATAGGAAGTTGCGAGCGTATTTTTTTGTTAAACATTAGTTCTGATGGCGTGTAGCCATTAGGAAGTGGATTAGTTCGATAAGCTAGCAGAGCCGTGTAAATATCTTTTTCTTTTTTAATTAAATTATTTGTTGTTTTGACGGCCGCTTCCACTGCTCCGTTCGATTGAGAGAAGTAGGGGCTACATGTGATGTGTTTGAAGTCAAATTCTTCGGCAAATAATTTAAATTCACGTTGAAATTGAAAACAATTCTTTCAGTCTGGTAATTATTTGGCTTTCGGTTAAACTTGAAAGTTTAATTTCGAAATATCGAGAAAAATAATCGACTGCTATTAGGTACCAACCTCGATTTAAGTAAAACAGATCAATTGCTATTTTCTGCCAAGCGCGGTCTGGGAAGGGTTCTGTAATCAAGGGTTCTTTGATACGGTATCCGCCAAAATAAACAGTACCGAAACGGTGAGTGCTGTGGAGTTGTTTATGTAATATGGATTTGTCATATTTGACTTAATTGTCATTAGTTGATATATTAATAGTACGCTGCAGTTAAATTTGATTTAAAAATGGTTCTAACAACGGAAGAAAAAGTTTTTTTGGTAGAGCATTATTTTCGTTCATACGGAAAAGGTCGTAATGATGGTCCAAGCTTAGAACAGGTGTCAATAAAATATCAACAAAAATTTAATAAAGCAGCTCCTAGTAAAAGTGTGATGTTAGCTGTTGTTGAAAAATTTCGTCGCACTGGTAGTGTAACGTAAAGGTTCTTCAGGTCGTCGAAAAACAGTATGCACTAACGAAAATGAAGGACGTGTTTTAACCAAGTTGTGCAATCACCTCAAAGAAGTCTTGTAAGAACTGCATGTAAACTCAACATTAGTGAAACGTCTTTACGTCGCATGTTCAAATCAATTGGTGGTTATCCATACCGTATTCAAGTTGGACAACGACTAAATGCTGCGGACAAACGTGCAAGGGAAATTTACTGTGGTCGCATGTTGAGTTTAATTTACGAAGATCCCGAATTTTTGAAAAACATATGGTTTTCAGACGAGAGTCACGTTCATCTTAGCGGCTATATTAATCGACAAACAACCAGATTCCTTGGATTTGAACGTCCTGATGTCATTGTAGAGAAACCACTCCACAGTCTTCGATTTACCGTTTGGTGCGCGGTATCTGGTCATGGAATGATTGGTCCTTATTTCGTTGAAGATGATAATCAGAATCCACTTACTGTCAACCAAGAGCGTTATAGAGAGAAAATTATTATACCTTTTGTAAGAGATCTAAATAACTTTTGCCGTGCACGAAATCTACAGTTTCGCACACAATGGTTTCAACAAGATGGTGCAACGAGCCATACAGCTGTGCGCACCTTAGACTTACTCCGTCAGCATTTCGATAATAGAATAATTTCTCGGGGAACAGACTTCGAATATACTTCTCATTCACCTGATCTGACGCCACCTGACGCATACATTTGGGGCATAATGAAGGACAACATATTTCACTCGAAAAATCCGCCGGCGAATATTGCCGAACTACGGGAAAGAATACAAAATATTTTTCGGCAGTTACATCAACCACTTTTTATAAATATGTTTATTGACTTACAAAATCGATATGAAGCTTGTTTGCGTCGAAATGGTGAACATTTTGAACACTTACATTACAGAAATTAAAAATTAATTTTTATTTTTATTTTCGGTACTGTTTACTTTGGCGGATACTGTATTAACACGGTGTTCAACACATTGTGGGCAATTTTCGATCATATTTTCTATTTCTGTGGAAAGTTTATACCACCAGATAGTATCTTTGGCACGCACTCGACATTTTACGATTCCCTGATGGCCTTGGTGTAAAAAACGTAAACATTTACTTTGGAGGGTTTTAGGAATCAATATTCTAGTCCCTCTTAAGAGATAACCCTCACAATCAGATATCTCATATCTGTATTGATAGTAAGGCGAAACCAATGGGTCTATTAGCTCAAACTGTCACTTGCAAACCGGTGCAGTGTAGTACTGGGTAATAGCAACGTTGCCAGACATAACAATATAATGATGCTGACATAACAGTTTGGATCAACCGATTTTAACGAAATTACTGTCATTACAAAGAGTGTAGATGTAGATTAATTACCTCTACTATAAAACAATTGCATTTAGTTTTAATTGTCATAGGAAGAGGGTATTTTCGAATGAAAAAAATTTGTTTTTCTTAAACATACTGATGTGTGTTAGTCTGTGATCGCCGAATACAGAAAATCTAAATTTAGAGAGTGTCGGACATCCGGACTGTCTCATTTTTCTTGTTCACATCCTCTACAAAGTGGAGTGTCATACAGACCCAGTCTGTAGAGGTGTTTTCGTAGGTAGCAGTGACCAGGCAGAATACCCGTGGCTGTTCATAGGTTCTGTCTGTTCATAGTCACGTATTTTTTAGCTACTTTGCTGTACGGATTGTGTAATAGTTCCTTGGTAAGCCTTCTGCGTCGTCCCACCTACCCATAAACTTATTAAGGGAGTATTCCTTTATTAGGCCAACCATCGCTGACACAGATAAACCAATACTTTTTGGGAGGCTGCTTTCCTGGCTAGCGAGTCAGAATCTCTTTCGATTTACCGTGGCCCTTGATGCAGCTTAAAGTGATCACCTTGTTGTTACAGGCTTCGATCAAGGCCAGGTGATACTCTAATACTAAGCCAGGCAGTGATCCTAGACGACATTCCCCAGGTACAGCCGATGATTATCCGACATCGTTCATAAGAAATGTATGCGTTTTTTACAATGTTTTCTAGATTAAAGTTCCTCGTTAACTTACTGTCAAAGGACTCCTAAGTAATTCCCCTCTGAAGAAAAGTTAAGTTCGGTATTTAGGAGCTTTGTGGCATGTTATTTACAAGCTTCCTTTTTTTTCGTGAAAAGAACCATCTCTGTCTTTTACGAATTTATTGACAGTGAATTTTAGTGTGAATGTCAAAGTTATTACACTTCGCTATTTTTTTATTTCGTTTTTCAGTTGATTTTAGAGTAATCCTGATTTTTTTCCTTACAAAATGTTCTTTTGAGAATATTTCTCTAGAATATTAGCTCAATATTTTTTTTCATCCACTAGTTTCAAGGCGAGAACATTATATTATGAACAAACGGATCCCACCAGTGAATTTTTCGGGAGTAAATACATAAGAGATCATTTTTTTATCGATAAATACAGGTGATTTTTTCACTCTCTTGATTTTCGAGTTATTGCCATGACATTAAGATTTTTATACAATTTGTAGTGTATTTATCGATTAAAAAAATGATCTCGAATGTATTTTAGGGAGATTAATACACAACTACAGTTGTCCGAGTATATAATTGTGAATGTTACAATTCAAGGTATAGGTGATCGAAAGTAAGGTGCATGTTCGTCAGTTATTGGGAGAGCTAGATAGTTATTTATCATTAAAAATTACTGTTCATTGGTCGATTTTGGGAAATTGAAGAAATCTCATCGGTTCTTAGAATAGGCGTGTATTAATCGCATACAAAAACCCCTATTTTCCAAAATATAACGTTTTTTCTAAAAAATGAATTTTTCTCACCATAAAATTATGTCTACCCCCCGAAATTTACCCCCAAAAAACACGACTTTGAGTTTATAAGTTTATTACTTTTCCGCCAACCTATCTAATATGCGAGAAAAGTATTGGTTTACCACAAAAAAAGTTGGAAATTTGAAATTTTTTTTGAGTTATTTTCACGTTATCCATCAACAACAACACGAAAAAACGGTTTTTAGAAAAAAAATCCTGTGTGTATGTCGTCGTCGTCGTCGCTGTCGTCGTCGTCGTCGTTGTCGTCGTCGTTGTCGTCGTCGTCGTCGTCGTCGTTGTCGTCGGCCACTTTTCCTTGCAAGTCTTGTTAGCACGATACAGCCTCCGGAGTGCAATAAGTCACCAATTTTATGATGGAATATTGTTAAGGACATTTCACAGATGAACCCTATTGATTTTCAGCTCACCAGAGCCAGTACAACGGGTGCTATGGTACTTGAAGTACGACATTTTGTCGTTTTTCGAGAAATTTCAGTTTGTTAGCACGATACAGCCTCCGGAGTTCAACAAGTCACCAATTTTATGATTGAATATTATTCAAGGCATCTCACTGATGAACCCTATTGATTTTCAGCTCACCAGAGCCAATACAACCGGTGCTACAGTACTTTAAGTACGATATTTTTTGTCATTTTTGGAGAAGTTTCAGTTTGTTAGCACGATACAGCCTCCGGAGTATATACAAGTGATGAATTTTATGATTGGATATTATTCAGAGCGTCTTAAAGATGAACCCTATTGATATTGAGCTCACTAAAGCCAGTACAACGGGTGCTGTGGTACTTGAAGTACCAAATTTTTGTCATTTTTGGAGAATTTTCAGTTTGTTAGCACGATACAGCCTCCAGAGAGTATTCGATTGATCAACTTTATGAATAAGTATTATTCAAGGTGTCTCACAGATGTACTCTATTGATTTTCAGTTGACTAGAGCGAGTACAGCGGGTCCTATAAAACTAGATATACTAAATTTTTGGTTATTTTTGGAGAAATTTCGGTTTGTTAGCACGATACATCCCCCGAAGTGTATACAAGTAACAATTTTATGATAGAATATTGTTCAGGGCCACAGATGCGGAAAAGTTAGTTTTAATCCTTAAAACCGTTTATTTTGAGTTCTAGTTTCATTTTATGATACCATTAATGACATGGTTCTAATGTTTTGTCATATTTTCCAAATAGCTTATCGTAAAATCTTGTTGGTGCTCTTTATTAATTGAGGAAGAGTTTCTCTATGATCTTTGATATTTTAATATAGCCAGTTCAACTATTTTGCGAGATACGGGTCATTGAAGTAGATCTTTTTGAAATTGGTGTCGATTTTGACATCCATTTTGAACGATTGTATATCAGAATTGACAGCATTTTTGATTTTTTTTTCATGCAAATGCTTCTTTGAGAGTGTTTCTCTAGGATATTAGCTTTATATTTCTATTTTTTTTTAATTTGTACGATTTTTCAAGTGAAGCATGGTTTTTTGAAAATTCATACCCTGATTTAAAAGCGAAAAAATAATTTAATCAAGTACCAGTGGGTTTTTCGTATAAAAAATCCTATTTTCCATAATTTTACATTTTTTTATGAAAAATGAATTTTTCTAAACAGTTTTATTCCATGTACTATGGAAAAATCCCAATTTTTGACGCTTATCCATAAATTTTCCGATTTCTCTCAGAAACATTTCTTTCAAACTCGTTCATATTATAAAATGTACTTTCGAATCTATTGGTAATATTTTTAATATTCTTACTCTTCTATTTCTGAAGTTACAATAGATTTTTCTTTTTTCGAAATTTCAAAAATTTCGAATTTTTCTTTTTGCGTCCTTACACTAGAAAAATTGATTCTATCCCCATAAATTAACCCCAAAACCACGAATTCGAGAAAAGAATTGAACTTAGAAGTTTATTTTAAGCTCTAGCTTCATTTTATGACTCCAAATATGACATAATTCTATTGTTTTTGTCATTTCTTCCAAACCATTCGTCCTATAATTTGGTCGGTACTCTTTCTCAATTGAGAAAGACTTGCTATATTTTCAGGTTGCCAGTACCACTATTTTCTATAAGATTTATTTTTGGTTTCTATATCCTAGTCTTTGCTTAGCACATGTACATTCACTATGCTTAATTCTTAAGTAGCACAACCTCTTCGAGGTTTGAAATCTATGTGTACCAAAAAATCTAATTTCGTTACCACTTTTAAACAGTGTGTAAGACCCATTTCGGGTTATGCCATTTCCCTTTTGTTTAGATCTTGTATCGCTAGTGTATCTAAATCATAATTTAATATTATTCTACTTAAATTCTCTAGTGCTCCTTCTTCTTACAATCCAAGCATGTATATATTTTCATATCTCTTTTGCTTTTATTGTTTAGGTACTCATGTCCGTTTTAGTAAGTTTCTTCTATTCGTTTTTATTCTAGTTTTTCATTTGTTCTAGCTTTCCTTCTGTACGATACCATTTCCACGTTTCGTCACTTATTATTTTTTACAACATCTGGTCGGGCCCAGTCTTCCAGTCTTACTAACAAAATAAAACATTACTAAGTTGAAAGTTAGTGTAAAAAACACACTTTGTGTTACCCTGTATAAAATGACGTACGTCCAAATCTCTTGAAATTCAAAATTTGTGCTAGATTTTATTCAAATTTACCTACAATTTGGAAAAAATAATCAAATTGAATTTAAAATAACAAATTTAATAATTTGCAAACTCCATCAATTTTTTGAGTTGATCTATTATTTTGCTGGTGAGTGTAGAATGACAGTTATTGTACATTTGAAAAGCCCGCTTACAAATATCGTTTTATTACTAAGTTGGTACGACTAAATTCTACACTCATATGTAATTCGAACGTCACCTGTCAAATAATTTGTGTCTAACACTCCATTGATTTCAATTTAAGTGTGTGTTTTTCGATATCTATTTCAGATTTTGTTACCTACCACACTATTTACCGTACCTTTTGGAAATTCTAAAGGATACGTCACTGTTAAAATGAAGTGAGAACCTATCGAGCAAGTAGATATATACGAGAAAATATTAAATAATCTCTTTCCGTTCACGGCATCGTCATCGAGCACAGAAACACGTTTTCTAATCAAGTAGGTTCAAGGTAGAGGTAATTATCGATAATAATCGAAAAGATGATCGATAAAAATGTTGTTGGTCCTGTCGATCCTATTGGTAGGTATATAAATATATCGGTGAACACTTCGTATTGGCTTATGATGGTTTTTATATACACTATCGTACAAAAATTTGGAAACAGTACAAATAAAACGAAACAAAATTATCTAAAATCATTTGTATCAATACAAAAATAATTGTACTTTTGCTTTTCAATCATAAAAATAATTAATTGTTTTTAATTCATTATACAGTTTAGTGTATAATCATATCTTTTTAAATGAAATCACTTACTAGTAACAGTATCAGTACGGTTTATCTTATGATATCAAATATAGAGTGTAATATGTATACAAAAAGCTTTCTTAATTGGCTAATCAGCGAATCACCTCCCGCTTTTCAATTACATTTTCTGGTAAATTAACCACGCTATTATTCGCAAACAAGCAAGACCAAAAAAAAAATTAGCGGAAGTATCTTAAGCTACGAACCTTTGTTCAGGTGCGAAAGTTTGATTTGTTACAATTATGTAACACGTTTTTTGATATTTTACTCCAAATTAATAGAATGTTGTTGGAATTTTATAAATAATATGTTTGAAAGAACTATTATATAGTGTGTTCGAAAAAAGGCATTCACAATTAAAAGTTTTAGCTGAAATTAGTACATACTAATAAATATATACATAAGCTAGGACAATGAGCAATTTAAACATTTTCCGTCTTCATTTCCCCGGTCCGTTTTATTCTCGTCTATATTTTTTTAAGAATGTGCCTGTTTAGTAATTCTCTCAATTGGCTCCAATTCTTTCTGCGTTTCTGGTGATCTATCGGTTACCTTCCTACCCCCTCCCCTCCCCTATTTCTTCCGGTTTCTTGAAATTATGCTCTTCTTGTTCGAAGCTTTTCCTGGCATACACGTATTCATATATTATCAGTTTGTTGTTTCTCACGTATGCATTTTTCTCATTCTGTTTAGCCCTTTTCATGTGTGCTATTATAGTATTTACAAAAAGTACGAGGAGTAATAAACCCTAATTAAGTATGCAAAATCTTTACAGGGAGCACCATGGAATTTTTGATAAATCTCTTACTTTAAATTACATTTCTTCCGTAAATCTAAAAACCAGGTAGATCGACCCCGTATTTGTTTCAGTTGTAGCAAAGTTTAGGGTTTATTCATTGTTAAAGGATTAGCAGATAAGCAATAACGCAATGCAGTGGTGTGTATTTTGGGAAAAAAATACGTTTTAAATTATAATATAATAAAAAATGAAAAGAAATAATTATTGGAATACATTTATTACTTACATTTTATCCTATATCCGACTCGGAAGAGGAAGAATCGTTGTTGACATTAATAATAATAGGGTCGATTAAATCATCACAAATATTGTCAATTTTCCACATATTTGCCTCTACTTTGATAACATGCTCGATACAGTTTGTCCAATTTTCCTTACTCACATGACTTACAGCACTCTCAAACAATTTCACAACATCGTTTATTCTAAAAGTAGTATTTTTTTTTCCAACTTCCCCCTTTACCTGAGCCCATATTAATTCTATGGGATTAAGTTCACAATGATAAGGGGGAAGTCGAAGAACTGATATACCACGAGAAGAAGCCATTTCTTCTACAATGTAGGTTTTGTATTTATTCTTGTTCATTTTTGCAATTCTGTAAAGTTCTTTCCTTAGTGGATCTTTTGGAAACTTAATATTTTTCGAAATAAGCCACTCCAAAAGCTCTGCTTTACGCCAACGACTTGTGGGCAGTGCTTCTCGTAACCGTGAATGGTAACTTGCGTTGTCCATAACAATAACAGCCTCTTTTGGAATCAGATCCAACATTTGAACAAACCATTCCTCGAAGACATCCCCATTCATATCTTCGTGATAGTCCCCCGTGCGCTTTGAAATAAAAGTTAATAATCCACCATCAACAAAACCTTCAGAACTTCCAACATGGACAATGATAAGACTTTTTCCTTTTCCAGATGGGGGCTGCAAACCTAACGACAAACCTTCCACGAATGCCTGCCTTCCGCTTTTAATGTTTTCATCTTGCCAAGATTTGGAAACTGTATATCCAGCATTTATCCATGTTTCGTCTAAGTAGAAGATTTTCAAATTTTGTTCTCTGGCATGTCGAATGCTTCTTAAATAGTCTCTTCTCCAAAAAACTATTTCCGGTTTATCTATCAAGAGAGATTTTCTATTATGTTTTGTATATTTGAAACCCACATCTTTCAAAAGTTTGCATAATGTCATTCTGGAGAATTTTGGATAGTCCGTATCTTCTTGCACTGATGTCATAATTTTGTCAAGTGTTGAAATTTCCTTCCGTAAGTAAAATCCATGGACTTTACGCCTTAGTCTTTGTTTTAATGACTCATCGATCTCAATTGGTTTTCGGCCTGAAGGAGTTTTAGGGGGTTGAAGAGTTCCATTCTTGCTTTCTTTTAGTAATCTATAAATTGTTGATTTAGCAACACACAACATAGCAGCCGTTAATTCCACAATATCATCAACACTTTCACTTGGATCCTTGTTTTTTAATGATATATAACAATTCAATATCAGAGTTTTTTCATTTAAAGATAATGGACCTGTTTTTGGTCGTTTAGATGGTCCTTGGCTTATCGACATTGTTTGGTACTTGCACAATTAACATTCAACAAATGTTTTAAATATATTCCAACTGTTTACAATATTATGACAACCATACAACTTCATACAACTTTACTCAAAAAACTAATACTAAGTACTGATTTAATGTACCTACTTTCTTTTAAAATAATATTCCCGATAATGTTTCTAAGAAAACTGGGTTGTTTGGGAAATCCCTCTCAATAATCGAATAATCTGTAAATAGGTGTACTCGTATTAAGCCGATTACAGTAGGCCACTTGCCATTTAAAATTTCTGAGAAAAATTCCCCAAACACTACATATAGGAGTAATACAAATAAAAAATATTATGAATAAACGGGCATATCCGAACTCTGCCACAAAATAAAATTTTACCTGACTTGTATCAATTTGAGGATTACTGAAATGTTTGAACTGTGCCGCAACCATTTAGTTTAATCCTATTAGAGTCATTAGGGTTTATAATAGATAAAATCGGAGGCCCATACAATTATGTATATTTCTGAAAGGTTTCAAAGATTTCTTGAATTGAATATTTTGAAGAAATCTTGATTGTTTTGATCGATATTTAGGGGATTAGGGGAAGGATGTTGATGTACTTACACTATTGCCTAAAAATCAGGAAGAAGTATTTAATAGTGTTCGTGAATTACAATTACGAACGAACCGAGAAGAGGAATTTCTATTAACAGCAGACCAGGTATTTAAAATTATTGTGTTCTCCTGTTTTTCCAACATTAATTTTTTATGTAATTCGGATTGTATTTTGATGGATGGGACTTTTAAATACTGTTCAACTTTTTTTTACTAAATGTTTGCCATTCATGGTTTTAAAAACGGCTATTACGTACTTCTTGTTTTTTGTTTGCTGCCGGACAAATCAAGTCAAACATATTCAAATTTGTTTTTAATTTTAAGACAAAAATGTAAAGAAGTAGGCTTAAATTTTCAACCTAAAGAAGTCGTAGTAGATTTTGAACTAAGCATTCATAACGCTATATATGAATGTTTTGGCAGAGATCAAATTCTTTTTGGTTGTAAATTTCATCTCTGTCAAGCTTGGTTTCGTAAGATTCAGGAGTTTCATTTGGTACAAGAGTACAGACAGAAAGGTTCTGTAATTGGCGAATACTTAAAAGTACATTTCGGTATTATGTATCTTAGTCCTGAGGAAGTTGTAGAATTTTTTTATAATGAACTACATTTTTTGCTTCCGAATGACCTCTACCTCTATCACTTTTTTTTATTAAAATTAGTACATCCCGTTACCTCTGACCTAAATCGTATATTCTTTAGCATAGCTGCAACTCATTCGTTCAATACAAAATGTACCTTACCTTATGAAATCTACTTAAATGAATGATTTATTACTCCTTGTCCTTTCTATATAGACTATAGTGCTTTCCTATTACTCAGGGTCTGTCTAGAATAATTTTCATTTTTCCAGATATTGTTGCTCTTCAATTTTCTTGTCGCTCTCAATATTTCCATTTTCTTGTCCCATTTTATTAGTTTGATTAGTATAGGCCTCTTTCTATTTCTTTGAAAGGATCTTATTTTCCTCACCTCCCCGGCATCAACATTTAATTCCACCTTTATTCCTGTTTTTCTCAACATACTTTCAATATTTGCTTTGATTTGGTCTATGTTTTCATCTTCTTTGTCTTCTATCCCTTGAATTATGATATTATTACTTTTTAGCTCTCTTTCTAATATTTCTTTTCTTTCTTCATGTGTTTTCATCTGCTGCTCAGTTTCTCATTTTATTTAAAGGTCTATTTAATTTTATTTTCAATTGTTGCTATTTTCTCTCTAAGAAACCAGAACATTTCCCTTATTTCCTCTATTCCTCCCATCTTCTCAGCTTAATTTGATCGGTATTGTGTTTCGTGTACGCCACAGATGTGTACGCTACCGCCGATGCTTACTCAGTTCTTCCACCGACACCTACGAGTATACTAGTTAATTTTACCTATAATTTTGTTCTTAAAAATCTCCTAGGTACGTCTCTGTTGCTTTTTAATTCGTATAAATATTGATTATTTTATTAAGGTATTCTAGTAAGTTAATTAATATTGTTATCAATTCTAGTAAAATATGGATCATTTAACACGTTGTTAAAGCAAAATACAGCTACCTTGAGTGTTCAAGATCTTATTAATGCTTTTTGGGCAAAAAGAAATTCCTCCCCGTTAGCGAGCGCTTTTATTGATACAAATAAAATAGTGAATATCAAAACCAGTCCAAATTATCCTATCTATTTGTGTCAATATGAAGCTATTATTTTCAAACCTTGCATCATATACCGACTATCCTACCCTCAATAACACAATCCATATTACAGAATCATAACAAAGATACGATTATTTATACGGATGGTTCTAAGGATGAATACGGAACAGGTTTCTCATTTTTTGTCGCTAGTAATAATATAGTCAAACATTTCCAGAACAAAAACTTTTGCTCAGTATTCACTGCAGAGGCACTCATTTGGTGCCTGGAGGGGTCAGTGCCAAGTGCAGTCTTAATTAGTGACTTCAAGTCTGTTCTAGAGGCTTTGAATAGCTCACCAATAATACAATATAAAAATTAAATAATTTTCAGTATAAAAAAACTATTTTTTCATCTCTATACCAAAAATGTGAAAATATTTTTTATTTGGACAAAGACACATGTTTGCGTCATAGGAAATGAAAGGGTAGATAACGAAGCTAAAAAATGTATGTATCTTTAGTACCATTACTAACGAATGTAAGAAACTACTTCGGAATTAATGGAAAACGGTCTATACGAAAGCGGCATCAAAATCTAATAATCATTACTTTAATATAAACCAGTCGTTACCTAATAATATCTCACATTACTCTTTCCCTTATGTCAGTATAGCTTACACTTACATTATATCCCGATTAAAATTGAACCATGGCCGATTCTCGGTGCATCTTCATAAAATTGGTGTGGTGCGATCACCCGATTGCCGTTATTGTGATAATGATGATATCGCAGATACAAATCATCTGTTTTTTTGGTTGTAAAAATAACAAACAGATCTACATCAATATAATATAAAACTACCAACTTGTATTAAATCTTTGTTATATACAGGAAATAAGAATATATTTGATTTAATAGTGAAATTTGTCGAAACAACTAATATTGATATATAATTAATGTATTTATCCGTATCAGATAGCATGTGGTAAATAGCGAGAGCTGATGCTATTGCTACTAACACACACACACACACAATTCTAGGAGTTATTTCTATGCCGATATGCTAAGTATTTTAGAATTGTTTTTATCTATACAAATCATTGATAAGAAGCAAGGTGAATTATTGAGCAATCTGCTACGAAACAGCCAACAAAACTTTGCTGAAAAAATTATACTCCATCCAATCCACTGTAAATGACGACATGCTTTCAGAACTCGCCCTGTATGCGGTCTCCAAGGAACTGCACCTACGCCGGCAAATACTTTCCCTAAACTTTGTTGCTAGAACATCAGCAAACATATCCCTAACATTTTATCAAAAACAGATCATCACTCCCATCCAGATATAAAATTCCTTTAAAGAATTAGATTTCATATATTTTAATTTCTCTTTCATTTACATTGATGCAACCAAAATAACTACAGGAAATATTGGAGCTTCCTTTAATAATTTACCCTTACAAAATTTCCACACATCGACCACAGATTCTCGATAACGGAATATATATACCAAAAATGGCAATCCATCTGGAAAGATTTGAAATAAATAATGCCCGAAATTAAAACCCAATAAAAGAAAAGAACAAGTTATTGTATCAGTTTCACTTAACAAAAGAAATCGCATTTTCTATGTACGCCAGTGTCCCGGCATAATTATTTTCATTAAGATTACATTGAAGCATGGTTCTGTATATATACGTAGGTTATTTAGAAGAGTTTCTATCATATACAAATTGACCAAACCTTCCATTATATTTGATTTAATTAAAGATTAACCCTGTGTAATGAAAAATAATTAATTACAGTACATTTTACCGAGATAATTTCATTAAAATATGTTCGATGTTGTACAAATTGTAATTAATTTACGAATGTAATTTCAAATTTGTTTTTTATTTTTTTGAAAATGTTCAATTGCTCATTATTATAATTAAAAATATTAATGTACCAGGTAATAATAATGGCCAACGGGCAGTTCCACAATTAGCCTCATCAGCACTATAATAGTGTACTACAATTGAATTATTAGTTCTTTACCCGTGCGTCATAACTAATATTCATATGAAATAAGTCGAAAAATATTAGTCAAAACAAAGTATAAATTAATGAATTTAAAAACGACGTGGCTAATATTCCGATCAAAACCACGTGGCTAATATCCCCATCAAAGTATAAGTAGTGGAAGATTACTTAGTTTACATTTGCAAATATGGAAATATTAAAAGTCCATAAAACAATTATCATTTTAATGCAATTTGTGAAAATAAAAACCACTATTTTTTTAACAACTTTCATTATTCGGTCATTAACACGTTAACTGCCCAATGGTAAAAAATAAATCGATCCTCGGGGGCCCATTTTCAATTTTCTCATATAATATTTCAAACGCTTCATATCGAATTTCTGTATATTCAAACATTAAAAAAATAATTATTTTTAGTCATTTATGACAATTTTCGCCAATGGTACAACGTCTGTACCACTGACCCCGAACGCATTAATTTTACTACGTGGTACTCAACGTGTATCACTGAACTTGTTGAATCATGTCGCTTCGCGCATAGCATATTTACTCAGTTGTGTGTCAGTTGTCGAAGCGATAGGTCGTGAGGATAATCTAAAATAATTATGAGTTTCGAGGAAGATCAAGAAAGATTGCAAAAGCTTTGGGCAGATTTTATGTCTGATGAGGAAGACGACCCATTTCAAGCTAGTTCTTCGGACGAATACAATCCTAACGAAGATCAGGAAAGTGAATGCAGTAGTTCAGACATCGATACTCCTATTATGCGAAAAAGTGCATTGAAGAATACAAAACGGAGTGTTTTAGTAAGTAATTATCTTGGCCGTTTTATGTCAGTTAGGTATTACAGAAATCTTCGGTTATGAGTTAATTGTTATGTTAACATTTTTCTTAATTCCGAAAATTCCTGCAACCCTGATATTTCAGTATATTTAGTATGCTTTAACATAAAATTATTTTACAGCAAGAAACTAAAGCATATAGTTTGGCGGAGATATCTTTACATGGAGAGAATGAACCAAGTACATCTTCAAAACGACAAAAAACTTCAATTCCCAGTCAGACAAAGAAAATACACTTGGTAGGTCAATAATGTTCATAACACATACATTTGTATACAACGATATATATTTTTTGCAGCAAGAACCTTGATTTGCCTGTGCCTTCAAACGCAAACATTTTGCCCGCGATGCAATTAGATTCAGAAGTCCGTTCTGTGGATACAATTTCTGAAATATTAGAATACGTCATAACTCGGAATACGGCTGAAAATGAAGAAGTGCAGGTTGAAAACACGTGGAGATAAGTGGATGGTACTTCATTGAAAACTATCATGTATACTGTTACTAGGAAGGACGAAGGAATCAAAACTGAACTGTATGAGATGTATGTGGGAAAAGAACCTTATGACTTTTACAAATTGTTTGTAACGGACGAAATCATCGATATGGTAGTGATTGAAACAAACAGGTACGCGTATCAATTGCAGCAAGATACAACGCACCAAAAATCCCGATTAAGTCGCTGGCCTGAGACAAATCGTAAAGAAATTGAGCTCTTCATAGCTGTGTTATTTTGGATAGGATTGTGCCGTTTACCAAAGTTGCCTGATTATTGGAGTACCAAGAATATATACAGTACTTCTATAAACAAGTACAAGTCGAGAAATCGGTTCGAACTATTACTTCGAGTAGTTCATTTTAGTAACAACCAAGCAACTGTTCAGTCCACTGACAGATTACAAAAAATTAGACCACTAATAAATATGCTGACAGACAGATTCCAGTATGCCCTTTCACTAGGAGAAAATGTGTGTATTGACAAAAGTGTAGTGCCGTTTAGGGGCCGCTTATTCTTTCGTCAATACATAACGAATAGACGACACAAATTCGGTATAAAACTATACAAAATCTGTGTA